>WTSP01021697.1:0-44200 GCA_025331215.1 Actenoides lindsayi | reverse complement strand
CCCCCCCCCCCCAGGAGCATGCTCCATCACTCTAGCTATCTCACATACCTCTGTGCCGTATCCCCAGACCCTTCCTGAATATATGTTCCCAATAATACCACTTTCTGTTGTTGCTACTGAGTTCAGTGAGGAATTTCATCTGGCCATATGGACCCCTGAGAAAGGATTAGATGAACTAGAAGAAAGAGGTCTGAGCAACTCAAAATCCATCTTCAACAATGGAGGAAGTAACAGTCATCATGAATTCCCATGGATTTCAAACTAGGCTGCAGCAGTTGTAGCATCCAACATAACATTCAACAAATGTACCATAGCATTCAGCAAACAGTACCTTCTTTTATGGAAGGTACTGTTCCAGAGAAAGTAGATTAAAAGCTGCTGTTGAGACAGTTTAGTATCCAGATACGGGATAGGAAATAGAGACCGCAAGTGTGCTCTGAATAAAGATTATAACTTTCAAAATATGTACTAAAATCCAAACCTGTTCTTCTAGCAGGAGCACTCTTACTACAAGGCATTTGTTCAAGTGTTTACACATCACTAAAAGATCAAGCTGAAAATGAGGTAATGGCTATCAGTATTCTGAATAGTCAACCTCCCAAAGTGATGCATACCACAGACACTTCCCATGCCCTCAGCAAGTTTATGTCATACATTGTCTATTTCCGTGGTGGTTGTAGAGTAAACTCATTTTCTCTTTGATGTTCATCTTTTAGGACATCCACCTATACTAACAAAGAAAGGAATTCCTCCATTATATACAACATCTTGAATCTCTGCATTTGTCTTATCAATAAACCATTAGATACCTTCTTATTTTTACAACTCTAGACTATTTGAAGAGGACACACACAAGCATGTTGTTCTCACCAATGATAGCAACCTCAATACTAATTGAGAGATGTTTGCATCATCAATATTGACACCTTGTCTTGGTTTGAGATACAGGTGTCTGCTAAGGAAGGCAGGAGCCCCCCTTGAAATGGAAAACGCAACCCCCTCCCCTCCGAATGCTTATAATTTTGAAATTAAGGGGCTTTCAGGCAAAGATATGAGGAATAGGAATAACCGTTCTTTACGTATCTATCTATCTAAAACAAGGCAAACGAACAACAATAACTATGGTAGTAACAACAAACAGAACCAGGACCCCAGTGCCAACTTCCCTCGGGCCGCAAGCACTTTCCCCTTTGGTGCAGTTCACTCACAGCCGGCAGGGGCTGGAGGCTCCCGGTGAGCAGGGAGAGTGCGATTATCTCCCCGCGCCTGCAGGGCCGCTCCGGAGGGAGCTCAGTCCTCACGTGGTAATGGCTGACAAAAAGCTCGCTTCACAAATTCCCTTGGGCAGCTGATCCCGGTGCCCAGCAGGATCCTCAGGAGACAGCAGGAGACGCAGTGGGGACGACTTCTCTCCATCACGAGAGCAGCTTCTCTCTCCCCCGAATGCAGGGAGAAAAAACAAGAACCCGAGGGCCTCCACCCAACCCCTTTTATTCGGCAGCTGGCTGGACCCCTCCCCCTGTGGCCAGGTCTTTTGTCTCTCTTAAGTATAGCAATTTATCTCTTAGTACCAAGTATGGGAAAATTCTTTAAGAGAAAAAGGAAAACAAAAGAACTCCCAAAACCCCAACACACCTATATCCTGTTAATAGGCTCTGATTCACTAATTGGGAGTAATGCAACACTGAAATCCTGTGGACAGTGTCTGAAGTGCAGGTCTACGAGATGTTATACACTTGAAGTACCTACTGTTTATTCCTCCATTTCTCCCACTTAATCTTCACATTCTCAACACTGTGACATAGATAGCAGGCATACCTAACAGTAGATATTTAACATATCAGGAGATTTCTAGTATATCTCCTTTCTATCTGGGAGTTGCTTAGCTAAATCACATGCCTAGGAACTCAAAAGGATATGAACTTGATAGAACTTTATCTGACAGAACCTAGTTGCTACCTGTGTTGGATGTCCAGACACCAAAAAGGATTAAAAAGTAAAAAGGAGACTCAAAATATGACCCAAAAATTTGAAAACAAGTTCCACAAGCTAATTGGTTGACTGGAGACTGAGAGGTATGCATGGGAACTTCCTTATGGAGAACCTACCTGACAGTTTGGAAGAGGAGAGAAACAACATTTATTTTCTTGGGTAAGAGCCCAAATAAAGTGAAAGAGAAGTTGCATGTGTCTCTCCTTTGCCTATTTCCCACATCTAGTATTAACAGACATAATAACCAATTTATGCAAGACAGTTCTCAGACCTCAGAAACTTACAGCATCAGCACGGCTAAACCCAGGAAAGACAAAGCAAAATGTGCAATGAAGAAACCCAAGATACGCAGAAAGACTGAAGATCCCTTGGGAAAGTTAAATTTTCCTGAAGTCCGCAGAAAAAAAAAGACACGTCTTTGGATTTGCATCTTTCTTCATACTGCTTTAGTTGCTGATTACACTAACATTTAATGAAAACAGAATCAGACTCTAAAACACTGGATTTATTTTTTTTCTGCCAGACTCAACTGTGTTCAATATTAAAGATAATTTTCTATTAGTGTGACCTTGAAATATCATTCTATTACAGTAAAGGCTTTATTAGAAGGGAGTCATGTCATTACTGGTATTAAAGTTCAGGTTGACTTGGCGTTTCTGTCAGAAATCCCAAGTTTCCATGGTCCCTGGGACTTTTCAGACTGCATCAAGCACTGATACATGATATCCAAGGAACTCTCTTTTTTCATAGGGTTTCTTTTTTCATTTTGTGTTGCGCACTGTAACTGAAATCCGAGAGGTCACTTTTGAGTGCCAAAGCTTAAAAAAATATCAGTTAGACATGGTCTCAGGGGCTATTCTGCCAGAAAAGAATAATTAAATGAGGAAGGAATATGTGAAAGACTTAAAAAAAAATAATTAAAAAATAGAAGTGGGAACAAGAACTCTTATGAATAGAAAGATTAAGAATCGTCTAAATTGACTCAGCTATATTAAAAATATAGCTACTGGTTTGTATGTAATTCAATACATTCTTATTATCTTTTTTATTACTTTATTATCAGATTTCTATTTCAAAATGTTGCCCTTTTTTAAAGTATTCTCTTTCAATGGCCAAAGATAAAAGCATGGTAAAAACAAATTCAATTTCTTTTAAGCTATGTTGTTAGACATGTTGAAACAAACACTCAGCTTGTACTTATGAATATCTACAATCCAAAGGGTCAAACCTCATAATGGCTGTGATTTGTCATAATATTCAAAACAGTAGGCATTCACAGAAGATATACAAAAGATTAAGAGAGTTGATACTGGTAAGAAAAACCTATCCTGACTGAACATTCATTTCTTTATGCATAGCTGCATTTTCTACAGTCTAAAGCTCATTATATCTTTGCTTTTGAGGCCTAGAAAGAAGTAAAAGTGAAAAGAGAAAAGAAAGATAGTTATGTCTAATCCTGGAGAGGACACTCATTAAAAAATTAGATGCAATAGGATCTATAGAGCAGGTGTCTACTCTCAGAGGACATTTTGGAGAAGAAACACTCAGAAACAATATACTATCTTGGGGCTACAGGAGAAGAGAGGTTCCAACATAAAGTTTATTAACAGCATGAGTCTCCAACAAGTTTGTACATGGGAAGAGCAAGGTACCCTGAACTTAACTCTTGATTAAGTCTCTCATTAATCAAATACTGGCTCTGCCGTGGTATGAAAACAGATCTAAAAATAACTGAAAACAAAGCTATAGCATAGAGAAGAGGGAGCTACCACCCAAAACTTTATGTCTCAAGCTAACTGGACTGACTGGGTATATCATATCAGCAGAAAAAAAGCTATTTAAAAAAAAAAAAAGAAGAAGATTAGATGGAAAACATCATCATAGGTTCATGTACTTCCTGACTAATATCATCATGCAGGTACAAATGCCATCATTATTGTGATGATGATGATAAATTGTACTTTCTAGCACAGTAGGTCTTCCTGTTTTTGAAGGACTACTTGATGAAGGAAGCCAATCCCTTGTTAGCCAGAAAGGCCACTCCACGACAATAATTTTGTGCACCAAACACAAAGCTGTGTCAGCTGCACTGAGGATCACCTGCAGCCTGATTGATCACAGCTAGATTTTGCCTCCTTGTAATTGTCTGTCATTTTGGTTGCCTTAACCCCATCATTTAATGATTTATTTTTTTCCAATTCACTCTGCTAGTAAGATGTCAAAAATATTTGTGAAACCTACCAGAGCTTTGGCAGCTTGCACTGTCTCTTTATTAAAAAAAAAAAAAAAAAAGGTTTATATTAATTTGCTATAAGTTCACAGAACCTATCACTAGGATGATAGGTGTTGTAAAAGGTCACTCTGCTTTCCTTGTTGTTTGCTGCTCTAAGGTTTGCCACTAAGAGATATATAAGAATAAATTTGATAAAAAGTGAAATATTGTGACAGCATGTACTATTCTAATTGCAGCTTATTTTACCTGGAAAAAGTTTTGTTTATTTGTTTTCCACCAACAAAAAAGCTACAATATTTTAGTGGCAATCAGTCCAGTTGGGCAAATCAAAGAGAACAGATTAGCACTCATTTAAAAAACACAAGTTTGGTGGAACTGGCACCAGAATATTTCTCTTATCACTGATTTTCTTCACAAGTATACAGAAAAATTCTTACCATTAGGATAAAAGCCACTCCATAAGGAATATAAGCAACTGTCTTCTGCTTCAATACACTTAATTGCTTCTCTTATATATACCATGGGATTTTTTTTCACTTTAGTGCATTTGAACAAGTCACACATTCACCAGGCCAAAGAAATTAAAAATCACCACTCTATTTATCATGCTAAGTAGTTATGTTTGAATGTTAGACAGATCATGTGGTTAATGATAAACTAAATATCCATATGAAATGTAAAATCAAAATCCTGAGTACTTGTAGTCATGAAAGGTCCAGAGCTCCTTTGTGAAAAGGCAAGGGGCTAAATTACATCCTGCCTACCTGATGTTTTCCTACAGTTTCAGCTGAATTCATCTCTTAGTCAGCCAACTACAAAGTACATGCTTAAATACAAGTAGATAAGTAGAGTTATGATCACCTATATTTCTAACGTTATGTACATCTTTCTATATCAGGACATTTATTCCTTTTGAAAAATTGCAATCTTACTGTATTAATGTACTGCATTTCCACAGTGACTGACTGATGCTGAGTAGAATATTCCTCTAAATTTGATACGTCATAAAGCAAATATCCAGTCCAAAATGAAACTATATCTTGCTGAGTATCAACATATATTATGGCTGTGCTTATACTGAAAAACAGTATTGTTGTTTTAACATCTGCTGTGAAAGAAAGTTGTACACAAAGACCAATAAGCTCTATGTTTACATACTGAAAGTGATTTGATACCTGTTAGAAAAGAATAAGTCATAGATAGTTGTAGTCAGCTGTTGAGATTACTATGGAAAATATATGTGCATTTCTCCAATAATTAAAAAAAAGCACAGAAAAATGTACTTTTAGAGTCTTTTTTTTTCCTTCCACATCCAGATGTACTCTACATTCCTTACTTCTGTCCTTTCATATGGAAAAACATGTGATTTAACAAACTGAAAAGCTGGATAAATATCCCTAAAGGAAAAATTTGACCAGTAATAGACATAGAGATGACACACCAGGTATTATGTGAGTCTTCTTTAGAATACTTTTCACTTTTAGGGATCTGTAGCATAATGATTTCTTGAGGTAAAGCTGACATCCTTATCCTAAATAGACCTTAATAGCTTTTTCTTCCTCAAATCTGCCCAGTCACTTTTAGATGTATGTCATATTTTAGCAACCACAGTTCCTGCTGGTAGATAATTACCTGTGCATATAGCCTGAATTGCATAGTAACCTTTTTTTTTTTTTTTTAAACCATACTATCTACTAGTTTCAGCTAATAATAATAGGGTTTTGTACTGGAAGAGACAGAGAAAAATCATTCCCTATTGTTCTGGATTTTATAAGCAGTCATATCCCCTCAATCATTTCTTTTTGAGCCAGAGGCATATTAGTTTATTTAATTAATCCTCAAACAGAAATCATTTAACATCTTTTATCATTCTTATTTCCCTTCTCCATAACTTTCTTATTTGTTTGGGTTTTTTTTCAATTAGGGAAATGATTACTATACACATGTCATAACATAGGAGGACTGCAGACCAATATAATGTTTTTTCTTTATTCCTTTCCCAATAATTCCTAACATTCAATCTAACATTTTCAGACTAAAATGATTTTTCTTCTTTCAGCACCAATGTGTATAAATTAAACACTAACTCTCATTAAGGTAGAGTACTCTTATCAGACATTAGTGTAGACTACCTAAGGACTTGTGACAAAGTTAAAGCTAGTGGAGGCAGAAGTTTACACAGAATTTTACACAGAATTTAGTTAGTTTAGCTCACTAACTTTGAATTTTATCCAGAGCATCTAAGAGACTTTTTTTTGATCACTTCTAATAGAGCCTGAGAATGAATGACAAACCATACATACTGAAATAACATCCGTTATATCTTGATCATTTCAGGTAGTTTTCTTGCTTCCACTAGCATGCAGTTCTGAGTACTTTTACATATGGTGTACTATTCAGATGACTTCTTCCACATTCATTTACTTAAGACTCACAATAGTTTTTGAGGGAGAGCTGCTACGATTAAGCAGATTCAACAAGTACTGGACAGCTTAACTCAAACATAAAAATCCTTTCACACTTTTAAGTACCCATAATGCAGAGCAAATTTTAATCTGATGTGATTTAAACAGACTGTTAATTTCACTCTTCTTTTATAATAAAATGAGAGCTGAACACAGTGGAATCACTCTCAAGTAACACTAAGATAAATTAAAGGAAAAATGCTATGGATGATATGAGGTATGCTCCTAGCCAATGTGCAACCATTTCCTCTAATGAAAATGCAAGTATTTCTGACTGTGCCAGGTGGAAAACACAGTCTCAACACAATCTAATGATCCCTGTGAGAGAGGGAAAGAGTTCTGGAATTGATCATGATCAAGAATTGTACAAGTCTGTCACTGGGCACCATGTGGCAACACACAAAGGTACACATCAATGTCCACTCAGACCTGAGCTATAACACAAGGTAGTATGAAAAGGAAAGGATCACTCCCTGCTACACTGAAAGAAGAATCACAGAATGAGAGGAAATAACATCTACAGCAATCACTGCAACCTACTAAAGCAGCCAGCACTGGTAGAAGTTTGACTCAGATTTATCTCACTGGGAGGCAGAGGGATATTTCTAAGTTACTGTTTACTTTTTAGCTTTCCAGAAAGAAACAGGAATTTGAAAATCCATGTTAAGATCTAAAACAAAGTCAGTAGAAGCTGATAAACTCCTGTCAGCAGAAAAATTAATTATAAAATAAATAAAAAATATATTTCTTAGAACTGGGTCAAGACTTCACCGTGGTACTACAAAGGTACTTTTTATTACAGGAAAAAATCACCTCTTGGAGAAAAAGTAAAAAAAACAAAACAAAAAGTTAGTATAAAATAGAGGGAAATCCATTAGCCTAACCAATTTACATGCACATCTTCCTTCTAGTGCCATTCCTAACAAAATGGTAGCTCAAAGTATTTTGTTACTAAGCTTACACACTCATACCCTAAAACTATTTTTGGTGAAGATCCCTTTCTGCTGTGCATACTAATGCACACAGCAAGGAAAAGCCTGTTCTTTGAGAACACTATAACTAATGGGCATCAAAATTAAACAGTCTGCCAAGGTCATACTATATATGGCCAATTTAGGACTGAATTTAACCTTCTTCATGCCAAACTGGTAGCTTAACCAGAACACGATCTTATCTATTAAGTAATGTAATAAATAAAAGTCTGGCAGATCATCTCAGCTGAGAAATTATACAATCCATGTGTTGAAGTGAAAATGGCTGCCAGTGACAAAATACATAGATGCCGCTTAAAAAGCCCTGCTCAGTGGTTTGCTGTCACAGTAATTTGTAATTCATACAGTACTGCAAGTGATGTGCTACTTTCCTGTAATTTGGGGACTTTATCTTTCTTCTGTTAAAGAAAGGGTTTATGAAACATAATGAGAAGCAACAAATTTAAAAAAAAAAAAAAGGCTGAAAGCTCTTCAGTTGTTCAAAAACCCAAGCCCACGAAATCTTAAATGCTTTATTACAGTTACAGAAAGGAGGATTCATATTCAATAGAAGGAAAAAAAAAAAAAAAGAAAAGAAAAAAACAGAGAAAAAACAACCAACCAACCAAACAAAAAAACCCAAACAAAATACCACAAAAAAGTAAACACACCAAAAAAACCCACACAAAAAGTACAAACCTAAAAGAGGTCTGTTACTTGGACAGCTATAACCTATTTGAGATTAGCTTTCAGAAAGCATTGTGGACTATCAGCTGCTCATAGTCATGGAGTATTTCCACAGGAAAAATCTTTGATTTTATTACCAACATTTTTCATTAATTAAACCAATGCCCAAGTCTGCCCCCAAAGAAAAAGAAAGAAAAACCCCAAAAGACTTCTGAAACTTTGATTTATGAAAAATCTGTATTTAGCATCACAGCCCTGAAAAAAGCCTGCTGTGAAGTCACAAGCCCTGTAAAGCCAACAGTAAGACTTAAAATTACTTCTTCAATGGCAGATTTTCACTTCGGGCTTCAGTGAACTACAGCTCAAATGCAAATGTAATATCCTGTGGGTATGTTACCTTTCATTTGCTATTCCAGGTGCAAGGGACTTTTTTTAAACTTTTCCTAAGCATGCATCAATTTGTTTTATTATACCCTTGTACACTGACAAGTGATCTTGGGCCCAGTATTATTATATTTGCAATTCTCCAGGCATTACTCTGACATCAATAACAAATTATTGCTAGAAAGGACCCTGAGCCCTGGAATTATCTGTCAGCATCCAAGCCCTTCTCAACACTCAGACCCAGGACCAAGCTCCTAAGAAGGCACAAATCTTGCATCTAGGCCAACAATCACACCACCGAGGACCCCTTCCCAGTCAAATTCAATCAACACTAGATTAGAGCCCAAGCTACCATTGGTCCAACAGATTCTTTCTCACATCTAATGGCCTTCCAATACCATTTTCAAATAGACTATTTTATAAAGTAACATAGTTTTCACTGTTGTATTACCCTCAGTCTTGGACAAGTGTTAGCTGTTTACTTCAGTACAACTTATGATTACTGTCACTATAAAAAATATATAAATCTGTGAGAAAACAAAGTTGCTTATAATTTTTCTCTATCCACTGTGATCTTTTGCAGATAACATCTTATGACCATAAAGAGTAAATATGGACATATAAGAAAAATATGGTCCTACATAACAACTGCTTAAGATTTCAGCCACATGATTTGGTTGCAATTTTGTTTCTATAGCAAGTGTCCTTAAATTAAAGGAATGTTATTTAAACTGCAGCTACATCAGTAGTTTTGGGGTTTATTTTATTTCAATGCCATGTATTATTTTGATTTGTCTCAGGTCTCTATTCTCAAGAGCATTACACTGAATTCTTGGCTCCTTCTATTCAGTCACAAATTTTATCCTCACACTTACATTACTCTCAGAGTTAACTACTCTTGGGTTTCTGACAGAAAAAACTTCTATGCATCCTCCACGTTTAATACTGATAGTGCTAGCACACAATCTTTTTCAAAGCCAGTGACAGGCCTAAACTGGAAGAAACACTAGGCTTAAGGGACTATTTGCAGTCTTTTTATCCTTCTGCTTTTCTAACAACATTGTTAACAATAGTACAACATATAGTGGGGATTCTGTAAATGCATTAAACTGTCTGTTAGATAGCAAACTGAGATCAGCCTGTAACTCTGACCCTAAAATGCAAGCACTATTTAGTACTGAATTTATTCAGATTGAGTTATATTGAAGTGGAACATAGCAAAAACCAGTAGCACGTATATTTCCAGACCACCAAATGAACAATTGCTTCCAGCCCTCCATTAAACACTTGTTATCTAGTATTTGTGACTTGTAACTTTATTAGCCATAGAAAGCTGTAACCAATGAACAGACTGTAGTTACTCCTTATGTGAGGTTTATGCTTCTTTTTTAAGGGGAAAATTGTATTTCAAAGTTTTTATGCCATAATTCTCTTTCTGATTTTGCAGAGAGGGATGTACCTACACAGCTTGTATTGAATTTTTGATAAATTCTTTTTCAATATGTAAAAAACATTTCATTGTGAATCAGAATCATTTAAGAGCTAATGACAGACAGTAAAGATAACATTTTTCAGCCTACTAGTTTTCAGATGTTCAACAAAAGATCAAAACAAGAGTTTCAATAAAACTCAGCAAGACAAGAAGCTGTAAATAATGTGAGTGAAAAAGGCTTGAAATGTCAGTATGTTTTGTTATGAGTTTTCCAATGCAGTCCTTCTGTGGTAAGTGAATGATGAGAATCAAGACAATGCCAAGACTTTGAGAAGCTTGTTGAAAGTGTGATTTACATTTTGAGCTTGTCCACCTATTTTATGAAATTATAGCCACTGGGAAAAGGGTACTTCACAGTCACACAACCATCTTTCTAAATCCTGTATATGTCTATACACACATGTTTAGAAATATGGTAGTCAATGCTTTATGAAACAAAGTTAGTAAACTAGTACCTAATCAGTACTCTGTCCGTTTGGGATTAATCTGTGCAAAGGAGAGGCGGTCCATGTATATTCACACTGAATGGCAGCAGAAGAAGGATGCTGGTTGAAGACCAGATAGTGTGATCTGGCTCCTGTCTAGCTCCCCAGGACTCATGCACTCTGCAGTAGAGCAATTGCACAATATTTCATTCAATTCTTTAGGCTTCTGAGACAATTACTTTTTTTGGTCATTTTCTGCTTCAAAGTGCCTACAATAATGAAACAGTACTTCAAACCTGTCAGAATAATGTTTTGGTAGGATGTTGGGTTTTTTAATACTAATTTGATACTAAGTGTGTTTGTTTTGTGCTCCAGAGTAAGGCATGTAATGTACACATTTATTCAGCATATTAGCCCTTCTTTGCAGGGTTAATTAGGTTGTGTTTGTTTAAAGCTAGCACAGATAGAGCTTTTCAGTCATGAAATCCAATGCATTCCCAGAAATTAAAACAAGAGAAGATACTTCCCTTCCTATTCTGTAGCATGTATTTTGTACTACAGGGCCACCTAGTTGCATTTGCAGGCCAGAAGATGAAGCCTGGATCTACAACCTTCTAATCTTGTACAAAACTCCTTTAAGAGAATGGCTATTGTCAGAAGTAGCCTTGGGGAAATGTCTCTGTAGCGTATAACTGCATCTTGGGCTCCCTTTCACTTGGCCTGCTCTTCCCCATCTGTAGAAACAAGGTGGTGATCTTCATATGCAGATTCCGCAAACTACAGTTTCTATGGACCATCACAAAAACAAGAACAAAACCTCCAACTCTGTTCTCAGAACACTTCCAGGCAACAAAAGGGTGAAGAAAAAAAAGGCAAAACTCAAATAAAACCAAGGCAACCACTGCATGAAGTACTTTGGATGAGCAGATAAGTGGACCAGCCAGCCAGCTTGCACAGCTTCTACAGTGTAGATTGTGAATGCAATAGTACCACCAAGAAAAAAAATCAGAAAATAGGAGAGCCTGTGATATGAATCTGTGAGTATGGCCTTTCTCCTCTGCCCAGTCACCTGCTGGTATAACAAGCCTAGGAAATTCATGGCAGTAATTCCCTACTCCTCCAAGAAATGTGGTTGAACTAGACCAATGAACTCAAGTTCAGAGATCCTTCTCACAACAATGTAATAGATTCCTAAGGAAGCAAAGATTCAACCCAAAAGGCCAAAGCATTTAGTGTCTTTGCCAGCCACAGTAGGTGTAGCTCAGTCATTTTCCCCACTGCCCATAAGCTTCCTTTTTTTCACTTTCAACTATTTCTTATTTGGGACTTTATTTATTTACCTGCTTCAGTCAGTCTTTCAGCCTTCAACATTGCTGTTGACTTCTCAGAAGATTAAGTACAGGGAAAATTCCCAGAGCTGAGGTACATGGACATGGTACCCTATATCCATGAGGGGATAGAAGAATCCTTAATAACCCTTTGATAGAAAAGGCCCTGGAAAACTTGAGTTTTAAACCAAAATTCACGGAATAAGGAAACTCATATGTTTTAATGTGCTTAAATATGTATACAGGAGAAGGAATACTTGAAATCTAAGTACTAGTAAAATATTATATAAATCTTAATTAGACTAACATTATTTGGGAGTAAATTCACTAAAATTAATGTCAGTATAACAGAACATCTGAGACCTGAAACATGCTTTCAATAATTATTGGAAAAAATTGCCTTCTCTGCATCTTATTTTGTACAAATTAGCTAAGCAACGAAATACAGAATAAATTATATTAATTAACTGACGATCAGTTGCGATAATTTCTGAAGAAGTGAGACAAAACTGACTCTTAAGTAATTTTTAAGCTCTGTTAAGTTTGTACTGTTTCCATTAGGTCATGATTCTAATGCAACACTGTTGGGCCAGAAAGGTAAAAGACAGTGTCCTCAGGTGATATGAAAAATCAACACAGTATATATGAGGAGGGGTGGAGAGGGAAGCACCACACCACCAAAGAACACAACCACCCAACCCAAAGTTAACAAAAGTGGAGATCTAAATAGTGAGGTTGGGTCACTGCCTTATTCTGGATCTACTACATGTTAACAAATAGCATGCACTCCATGAGAGCTGCGCATTAAGTGGCAGGAAATCACATTTTCCTGAACACAACTTTTTCTCCTCCAGTTATCAGGACAAACCTGTTTCAGAACAAGTTTTACAAGGGGCAACTATCTAACACAGGGCTTGAAGTATGGTAAGATAGGAATAATTTCCATCCATTTATCTGGGAGACTTCATAAGTCATGTGGCTTAGAAACAGTCTTAAAAAAATCTGCCTGAAAGGAGATAGATTATATAGAAGCAAAGAGTTATAATGGTATATAACACACACCAAAAACAAACAAACAAATGAAAAACAACAAAAAATATTTTTTAACTAAATAATACAAGGATAAAAAGCTTCTAAGTTACCTTATAATACCCATGAGATATCAAATGTAACTGTTGTTTTCAATATACTCAGTGGAACTATTCTGTGACATGTCACTGTATCATTAGGCAGAGAGAAAGCAAGCAAGGTAAAGTAGTGACATGCCAAGGTTTTCTGCAAATAACACTGTTTTTGTTGGCAGAATTGAATGGTATTTGTTTGACATTTAATTAAAACTCAGGGCCACTAAACTCAAAGGCCTAATGATGTCACAGCATTTAATTTGTCAGAAAATACACTTCTAGCAGCTCTTTAGTTAGAGAGTTTGAGAGAAGGATGGAAAATAAAAGGTCAACAGGAGGATTTTTTGAGATGCTTCTAACTTCTTGCCTTATCAATGAAAATAGCCATTCAGCTTTCTGAAATAGAATGCATGAAAAGCCACGGGCATGAAAATGCAATTACTCTCCTGTAAATTGGTAGCACATTAGTATGCTGGAAGGGAGAAGGAAAGTATAGCTTGGGCTTGGAGAGCCATGAGATTGATAGCCACCAGGAAAATGTGGTTTATTTAATTATTTTTCTTCTGAAAATTATCCAGACCATTAAAACTGCTTTAATACTTGCATGCAGTGAGAGTTGGTTCTAACTTATGAGAAGCTGCTGAAACAAACAAGACAACACACAGCAAGAAATTCTGAAAGGGAAACTAATTAAGTTAGGTTTTTAATAACTTATTACCAAATAATAATTTTCTTTTATGGTGGTTTTTTTTTTTTCCCTTGAGAATTTAGAAGCATAACTGCAGGCTAATGGTAATTCTTTCTCTTTTTGATGGAGCATTTTAGTATGTTCTGTCACTGACTAATAAATGAGCAAGGAAATAAAAATACGTATTGATGAACTAGCATAAAGAAGTGAGAATTTTAGAACCAATAGCAGCACTTGTAGTTACACAGGCTAAAATGGCAATAAATAAAATGTAGTTGCATATGAATTGATTCCTATTGAGAAGGGAGGATATTAGCCAATTGGCTTGCAGCATTGTAGTTGCACAAGATGGTATGGAAGAGGGACTATAATCACAAGAATCGTTAGAGACAGCAGCATCAGTACTGAAAACTGCTTAGGTAAGACACTTGATTATTTCTTTACTATAGAAATTTTGGGCTCATATACAGCAAAAATAGCATCCCTATAACAGGTTACATTGGAAAATGTGTGAAAGTCATAACCACAACTTGGCATGCTTCTGTGTTTCACAATAATACAGATGGTATAAGTTACAAGGAAAGATCTGCAATTGCCCTGATTCATATCTAGCTCTATTTAAACCTCTTCTATCTCAAGGGCCTCTTAAATCTCCCTTCCTTGTCATTTCAACAGATTTCTATGCAGACTTGGAGCTGGCTGTAGAGTACATGGAGAACTCTATCACATCAAGCACTCCAGAAAATGCAGGCAGAATATCCAATCTCTGAATCCCAGTCAGGCTTTGGTACATTCTAGGAACTAACAACTAAGAGTATGTCCAGCAGCACATCATTAGGTATCTAGGAAAACTTTATGTTGATGAGAGAAAGTTTAGCTCTCCCAAGTATCAACAGAGTGGGAGTTTCTGAAGGGCAGTTTTTAAAACTAGCATGAATTTAAATAGCCACATTCTTAGTCCGGCCTTAGAGTAACTATAACATAGTCTTTTCTTGAACCACAAAACAGTAATCTTTTAAAAAAAAACATCATTTACTAGATTCATGTTATATTTTAAGATCACTCATATGTGTCTGTTTTCAATTCAAAAATGTCAATACCTATAGTTTTAAACCTGAAGGGGAAAAGAAAGTGACACACCACAAGGGATGCAGTCAAAGCATTGCATGTAACAAGCATTTATAACTTGATCTTGCAAATTAATAAGAAAAAGATGATCCAGCTCATGTTCTAATCCATCTGAGACCCACTCCCTAGAACGTATTTTCTGTTTCTAAATCATATAGCCCAAACGGGAAACTGCCCAGACTGGGATCTGGACTATACTTTCTGTAATATGACAAGATATTTTTTTTAAGACCTATAGGTACTATTAGAACTGGCATAGAAATTTGATCATACAAATACAGCCCAGTAGTTCTGGGTATCTCTAGTTTCAGTATCATATACTGTCTTGGAACATGAATCATAAAACAAATAAAGCAAAACAAGATTGCATATACTTTCCAGGGTTAGAGCAAGGCATTAGTGCTGCTGGATTTGGGCAGGGGGAACAATCATTCTCTTAAAGCAAAGCAAAACTAGCACTTCCATGTGTAAGAGGCATGGAGTGATGCCAGCTGCAGATGATCTCTTAAAAAAAAAATACCACTACTAAGGATTCTCCTGTTTGCTAACTTCTGAACAGTTGGCTTTGTTCAAAGACAATATCAAAAAAACCCAAATCTCTTTTCCTTATAAAATCAAGTTAGACGTTTATTTTTCCTTGTGCATTGTGCTATTGAACACACCTGTTTTGAAAAGTAGAGCACAGAGAAGCACAGGAACAATGTGAGAGGGAAGAAATCTGTGACTGGGTGAAGTACAGCAACACCTTCTTTTGTTCTCCGCTGCAGTAAGTCTTTGGGTCTGGAGAAAGCGACATGAATAAGTAGTTTGAGAAAGCGTAAAGAAAGCTGCTGGGAATGGCTTGGCACTTCTGAGGAAAATCATTGATTTGACAGGCTACAAGATGAAGATTTCTTTACGTCATACAAAGACGAAGATGCTGGAAGTGGGCCAGCTCCCTGTCAGATATAAATCAGAACCTACCTATTTTGACTGGAGTGAAAGTTTCAGGCTAAGTGGCAAATTAGTTGAAAGGGTAGGGAAGATTTGCCCACAGAGTGACTTAGCAAACTGCCAGACCTGGCCAAGGCAGCAAGCCAGAGAACTGAGGCTTGTAATCTGTATTGTCCTAGGACCTTCTCAGTTATTCACGTGGTAGGCTACCACAAGTGAGCTCCAGATTCTAGGCCACCAAGCCTGCACACTGACCTTCTTAGGTTCTTGGCTTTTGCACTAATACATCACACAAGACACCAGATAAACCCTATTCTGTCAAAAAAAAAAAAAAAAAAAAAAAAAAATCTTGGATTGTCAGGATTCTGCCAAAACGCCATTCTCAACCATCATTTCTATTTCCATAGACAAGCATCTTCCAGTGAAAAAAAACTTCCTTTGCACTATAAATACTAAGTCACCTATCAGATGCTGAAATGTGACAGACAAAAAAATATTCTCCAATTTCATTTTCTCAAACATCAGAACTGGTTTGATTAAAGATTTTGGGGGTTTGGTTTTGGGTTCTTGTTTGTTTGGGGTCTTTTTAATAAAAAAACGGTTGAGGCAAAAGTACTGCACATCAACCTTCACACCAGTTAAAGTTTTATGGAAGTTAACATTAGCCAGGGGAAGAAATAACAAGTTAAAAAAAAATAAATCAGAGGCTAAAATATTAATACCATAAAATGGTGCCCACCTCATTTACATTCTGCACTGACATTTTAAAATACGTATATTAGGCTGTAATCACATAGGATTTCTACTAGCTTTACTTGCACAAAGCTCAGGTTATCTACTTCAGAAAAATATTTGCTAAGTACATTGAGTGCAGAGTGTTCTTTGTCCACAAGAGATGATTTTTCTTTTGTGTCTTGGAGAATACAAATGCTAAACTACAATAAAAATGTAACACCTTTCTTTCAGGTTATTCCAAATGAGGACTTATTTCTAATTTCTTTGTTATCCTATTTTCCATATATTTTCTTTCTCCTCATAGAATTATTTCTAAAATTAAAACTATTCTTTAAGGAATAATAACTTAATAATATTGGTTTACTCCAATAGTATTAATCTTTTTGTATTACTGTGTGCAAATGAGTGGGCAAAGCTATAAAAAGAGTGAAAAATGACAAATGTACATTTGGACAGTACTTTGAAATGCTGCTCCAGACATATGTCTCCTCCAGAACTACAACTCTTTAATAGCCTGCATCAAGTGGTACCACAGTCAGACTCACTGTTAAGAAGAAAGAAATACTGCAGACAACACAGGAGAATAAAGCAGAGCTAAAGGGTGGAGAGGAGATGTAACATTTTCCTTTCTATCCACCAAAGTCCAGCTGTTAGAGTTGGCCAGATTGCACTAGAGTCCTACATATAATTGTGGGTCTGATGACAGCCAGACAGCCTGACAAAAAGTCCATGAAGCACATCTAATCTTTCTGAGTCAGTGCTGTGTCTTCATATCCTAATGACCCCTCTAAAGGCTGTATGAACAGATTTACTTTTTTTTCATCACAGTGCCTCTCAAAAAGGAACTAGATCAATTTTAGCCTTTGCCAACCAAATCTAAACTTGTATGTACAGAAGCAATCCTGTATTCAAGCACTGTCTTGAGATGACATTAAAAGAAAGTTTAGTATGTGTCCAAGTGTGTAGTTGTTTCTTTGTAGTTCATCTTTCCTATAGTATCATAGCATAGCCCTTTACTAGCTATTTCTCAATATAATCTACCACAAGTACAGAAAAGATGTGTACGTGTTGCAAGTTTACCGTGGATGCCAACAGCTAAATTATAAGCAGACTATTAAGAGCAATATGGACATGAAAAAATGGCCAAGAGAGCACACTAACCTTCATCCCAATCTCTGACCAGACAATTTAAGTTAAACTGAGTGAATCTGTTTGACACTGAAGGTTCAAGTACAAGTGATGATTCACAGCTCCATGTATTCATGTATTGTTGAACTTCTGTTGAATGGTTTCAACAACTCACACAACTACCACTGCCTTTATGGATTAATTCAGAAATGAATAGCTGTAACCAAGCAAGATAGAGACAACCTCAGTGAGCAAAGGAAAGCCTTTGAAAGGGCACTCACAGTCCTGTCTCCTTTGGTTAAAACCATGTGTCTATAATTAGTCATTTTGAATCCCTGATGACAGAAAGCTCTCCTGTGTCTGATAGCCATACCTTTCACCATTTCAATCCCACACTGGTAGGAAACGAAAGGTCACCATAACTTCATAACTTCAACACCTTCTGTTTTGGAAATCATACCATATTATAGATTACATTGAAATATCCACATCTACAAAATAGTCTATGTTAAAATCCCAAGCATAACAGAAATCTGAAACGCATCTCTTTAGCACCTAGAGATGGCATTACAAGCTTTAGGCCACTCCTTCACTCTGAAAGAGCAAAAACAGAAAAACAAACATGCAGTAAATGTCAGCTTCTTAACACAGAGTTGAAACACACTTAACATGCTAAATATTACCAGACAATATGCCTGATCCATGAAAACAAATTCCATTCAATATGCTACCAGTGAAGAGACAAAAGATATTCTCACCTAGAGCTATCTGAATCTAAATTATGCAACTGAGTCCATCTTTCAAGCAGCTGTGATACCAAGTGAACTATGATGTATTATATCTCTTTAACATAATCTGTAGAATCTAATGTGACAAAAATAAGCTCTGTGGCATACCTTGTAAGACATTGGATATTTAAATTTAAGTTTACAGTGTAGATAAATCTATTCTTTCTGGTGCTCCTCACTCTACACATATAATTTAAAGCATGGTTGGTATTCTACTGATTGTGGGGGGTTTGCCCTTCCTGATAATAAGCTTTCTGCAACAGTGGGTGTCATGTACACAGAACTAATACAGAGAGCATAACAGAACTCATGGCTGTAATAGATCTGCAGTGCAAACTAAACCAAAAAGTCCTTCTCTGTTCATTCTGTAAAGGAGGAAGAATTCGCTAAGTGAATAAATATTGGAGAGGTATTTCCATTAACAAAAAGTGGATATATTTATTCTTGTATTTTCTCATTCTACTGCTAAACAGTTTCAGAATTCCTGGTCTCATTGTGGTGATACTATTTGAAAAAGGACTAATGCAAATCTGTTCATCTGCACCCCACCAAGAATGCAAGTCTAGTTTCCAGAAAGACAGGAAGAACTGTTTTGAGAAATATTTTCCAATGACAGAAGGACAAAACAGGACAGGGAAGGGGAAAATCATCCAGAAAGAGATGAAAGGAATAGATACTTCATTAGACACAGATCAAGATGCCACTTTTATTTGATTATATCTGACTGAAGTCCTGTTCTCCACAAGTAGTCAGCATAAACGAAAATATATACATTGTTTGGAGGCATATGTCATGCATTCCATTATTTAGCTGAAGCAGACATAAAATCATTTAAAAATTTAAGGGATGCAGAAAACATGAAACAGATTTGTCTCTCTAGCAAGCAGGACGCATCTGTTCATGAAAACAACTTAGTAAGCAGTATTCATACTGGAAAGGATATAGAGAACTTGAAGTATTCTTCACAGCTAACATTGAACATGAATCATCTACTCTGACATCCACTCAAACACAAGACAAAGTTAATTGCTCTTTGAATTAAAAGATAACTTTAAAAAAGCATTATTTTTTTTAATTATGGAAATACATTTTTTTCAGTAGGTAACTAACTTACCCACTATTTACATTATTTCCAAACAGAATTTCCTCAAATTCTAGCTCTGGTATTTCTGGTTTACATTGTCATACTTTTCATTGATTTTCACTTTGTTATGTAACTGACTCTGTAACTAATGCTGTCACGGTATCATCTTACCCTCAGTGACAGACCTAAATCAGAGTAAATGAATATATGAGAGAACCGCCAAACACTGAAAGAACAACAACAAACAAACAAACAAAAAACAAACCACAGGGAGAAAAAAAAAACAAACAACAAAAAAACCATCAAACCACAACACACCAACACAATAAAAAACCACATATCTTCCATCATACTAATAACTAGAAAAGCACACTAAGTAAGGGCTGCTGCAAGGGCTGTAAAATAGAGCTTCTGGATAATTTACCTCCTCCTTCTCCTTTAAACTGACTACCACCATATCTAAACTCAGCAGCAGTCAGTAATGTGTAGCAGAAATTAATCTCAAATATGTGACTATGATTTTGTATTTCCCAGCCTGGCCCAAAAAAGCACTGTTCTCAGTGACTAAAGGTCAGTCTAGACTTCAGGCATGTGTTACGGAAGTCATCATTTCATTTTGTTTTATCACCTCAGTAGGAGGCAGGTCATATTCAAGTTACATGGATATTTAAACAGTAGAGAGCAGCCAGAGGTCTGGTGGAAATAAGCCAAAAACTTGTTCTGGAGGAATTAAAAATTAAAAAACTGGAGCATCAGGGGTCACAGGAGGGAGGGTCAGAGAAATGGAGAAAAAAAATGAGGAAGAATAATAATTTCCGTCTGAAATATTTCTAAGAACATATTTATATTTAGGATATTAAACGGAACCAAAAGCTACTGGATTCACTGAAAAGTGGATTCACTTTTCAGTGAATCCAGCATGCAGAAATATTTGTACAAGAGCTACACAAATCAGCTTGCTATGATCACCTAAAAGTTTCTCAGCTTGACCATAAGGAGTGTGAGGAATTATTTTAATTTTCTTTTCACTTCTGCTCACCTGTTTCCATAAACTTTGTAATAATTTTGTTGCCAGTTATTTACAGTATCTAAAGGCAGACTTGTGTTAAGCATACTTTCAGGGTATTGGTATACAGCAAATGCCATTTCTTTAAGGTATTGCAGCATTTTTCCAGATCTAGCAACGGAGTGTTCTTCCTTCTGATTTTGAAAGACTAGTATGATATGTTATGCTTAATTTAACAGACTATTTTGAAGAAATTAAGAAATCTTATCTAAAGACATTGATACTTTCCAGGAAAGGTCCTGAACAGTTTGAATGGTAGTTGGAAATATATCTGAACTGACTACACTGAGGGTACAGGTAACATCAGTATACTAGATGTCTCAATATCATCATACACACTACCAGTAACATGCTAGGGAGAAAGATAGCAAGGGTCAAAGTTGCATGTAGACAGCATGAAGGATAACAGCCATAGCAGCAATAATAGTGATATCCAAAACTCTATTCTCTTAGCAATAATTCTTACCTTTTTTTCTTGGAATATGAATAGTTTGAGCAAAATTTCTACAAGCTCACATCTTACTGCCATGATAAATATATACTGTAAACATTAATATTCCATAAAGGAATGGTGGACACAATATGATAACTACTTTATCGCCCTTTGATTCGCAGACATTATTCTTAGTAGACATCTACACAAAATTAGTAGTACAATTAAATATAGTGAATGAAAAAAGTAACAGTTGTGCATTTTTCTACTCCAGACATAAAGACTGCTATCGTACAATTTCATACTTCAAAGAAAGTGTGATGGATGAGGAAAAAGGTGAATTTTACAGCTCTATATGAGATGTGCTAAACAACATATCAAGGAATGATATTGTATGACTAGTGGGAGATTTAAATGGGTTATGTACAATGTCTAGAGAACTGCTAAGTTGTTAGTCAATATCTGCAATAGTGCATGAAAAGATGAAAAAGTATCAAGTGACTGGAATAAAGGGGCTTAATTGTCAAACTGCCAGAGAGAACAGTTCTACCACATTGTCATAAGGAAGTTATCTTGGGACCTGCTGGCTTAAGAATGTCTAGTTTAGTAGCTGTTACTTAATGTCCTTAATTACTGTTGGAAAGTAAAGCATATTACATCATCTAGTTTCTTCCCCCCTCTTCTCTAAATACAAATATTTACTGAACATAACTGCCTTTTCTGAATTCACATGATCAATTCCACTATTGCCGTCCAGCAACACACTGATAATATTGTCAGGATTTATCTTGTTCTTTGTATATTTAATCCTCTTATTTTTCTTCATTCTGTTGACTATAAATTTCACCTTCTGTCCTTCCCTTATCAGTTCTCTGCAATTCCCAGTTTTTGATTTACATTATTAATTTCCTCTTTCATCCATTTGTTATATACATATATTATTCATTAATAGTGTTTGCATCCCCTCAGATTCACTTTCTAATCAGTGTGGCTCACTCTCTGCTGTAGCTTTTCAGGCATTTAGTAAAGTGAGTATTTGCCAATTGCCATTCCCATTTTCAGTCATAACTGTTTTCTGTTTTGTTGCAACTGACCCTTCCAGGGCATGAAGATACAGGCTTTTGATATCCAGTCCACTTGTATACAAATCAAGTTCATTTGCACCAAAGCTACCAAGGGATTCTAAGACTGACCAATTCTATGGTGCATCAAAAGAAAGGCTCAAACTTTGCACAACCCTCTGAGACAAAAAACAGGTTGTTTTTTTTTATGTCAAGATGCAACACTGATTTGAGAAAATCATGACCTGCAATTTCATAAATTCAGAGATATCAGAGTTGGCAGGATGGTCCATCTGTGCTAATTCAAATGGAAGTAAATCATCATAATTCTCGTGAGATATCACATAGTACTTTGGGACATACAGAAAGGAAAAGCAGACTATAGAAAGTAAATAAGCAGTCCAGCTTTTCTTTCTGTCCACATTTTTCCTGATCCTTAGGCACAGTTACAAGTCCAGTGAAGCAGCAGCATTTTAATGTTAAATCCAATTAGACATAGCCATTTACAGAAACCAAAGCTTTATGTACCTCACAGGGGGGGTAGCTTTACTGAGCTGCCTCCTGTAACTTCTCATAGGAACACTACAGCACTGTCCTCTGGGACAGTATTTTAATAGCATTGCCTTGCTAAGTCTTTCAGGATTATTGGTCTAATAGATTTCAGTTATGACCAAGCCCTGAAACATAACTACCTCTGACAGACATTGTAGGTGTAACTTAGACACATCTTTTTCCTTATTCAACAGTGTTCTTTCATATAATTCCCTCAGGAAATTTGTTCCTCTCCATTGCTACCCTAAATCAAACTTTTGCTATCATAATTATCGCTTCTTTTGCCTACCTATATCACAGGGAATTTATAGACAGCTTCATGTCATTTTCAGAAAACAAAGGAAAATTCTGACATCTAAAAATCTCGGAATGTAACAAGTTAAAATAAACTTCCTGAAGAGGTCAGAAAAGTACAAGTATGACCTTTTTTCCCTTGTTCATTTTCTGAACCTTGCAGCAGTGGGATCTATATATGTATCATACAGGGCAGAAGAGAGAAATCAAATTAACAAAGCCTCTTCTAGGGTGGTGAACTTACTTCAAAAAACACTATGAATCTTGCTTTTGCAGGCAAAGCTAAAACAAGGATTTACTATTTAATGACATCCTTTCAAATATCAGTCCAGGGTCTATACCAATTTCCCTTCCCTCAGGAGAGTATCTGGAAAGTGTAGCACTATGGAAGGACAGGAGCAACTGAGAGATTCCATAGTCCTATGGAATATTAAGAGAAGCAAAATGAAACCTTATATCAAAGCTTAGCTAAAAACTGACATACCTTGTGATCTTACCTTCAGTTCTGGCTAGAGGTATGCTCTCTAAAAGGAACAGAATATTCTTTTCTTTCTTTAGTACAATATCTCAAGGAATCATTTACTTATTTCAGAAATTTAGAGGTGCTAAATAAATCTTTTGCCACTCCAAACTGCTTATCATACAGCAACAGGCAAGAGCTTGCCTAGTCTTTTGCAATTATTTTTTTTGCCTTAGCCTGTTTCAAGATCTATTTTATCATATATATTAAATTAGGTAAATATTAATTTAAAATCTTGTCATAGACTTTCTTTATGCAATGCTATTCCCATAGTGAATTATATTAATACTTAACACAGAATAGTTCTAATTTGCTCCCTGTATTTTGTTAATCAACAGTTCAGGCAACACAGATGGAAATGGAGCCAGTAATAAGACTTACTACTACACTTCTTTTGACAGACTCCCATTGTCTACTCATGTCTGCTCATGGCTTCATAATAGCACATCTGCACTTTCCTGTTTGGAATTCCAGCTACAGATTTATATTTTCAGACTTACATTTCTCCTTCCTTGACAGCTGTGTCTTTTCAGATACTTACAGTTACTTGTGTTTGACCTCATTCACATACTCAAATTCTATGCAATGAGAGTTAAAATAAAGAAATTGATTCAAATGCTTTCAATATTTGGATGTAACAACTAATGACATAACATTACTTCCCAAAATCACAACTACCCCATCACTCATCTTCAAAAAAGAGGGCTTGTAGACACTTGTGAAATGTCTAGATCCTTACATAATTCTTTCAGGTTGTCCTAAATATCTGATCATACAACCATGAACTTAACCATAGCCTCTCCTACCACCATATATTGGCACTAGTTTCTCATTTTGACCAAGTCACTGTCCACCTTTTATTGAGAAAGATGATGTTCTAACATTTGTATATAAAAATAATTGTCATAACTAGTCAAAACTTGAAAGTAATACATTTACTGTTTGATGACATTTTGCTCTTAAATCCTGAGATAGCAAATACTATAGAAATCTAAATATAGCAGTAAGAAGAGTTAAAATCCAATAGACTTCAAAAGTGTTACAAGAAAGCCACACTTTTCTGGAAGTAACAAAATCAACTATGTGTGGTTTCTCAAAGTCTTGTTGTTGGCAGATTTTGGTGTTTAAGAAAATATCATTTCCAACTGAAGTCTTTCTTAGTGCAGCCATAGAAGAAATCTACATCAATACTTTTTTTTTTGGCATCTCATAATACTTACTTCTCCACTGGCACACTTTTAAGATCTTCTTTCTCTATCTGGCTGTCTATTTTCACAAACCTTGTATGGACACATGGATTTTATTTTTTTTTGAGACACCTACTTCTGCCAACTCCTGCTGAAATTTTTCAGTTGGTTCAATAATTTTTCAAAATGCAAAACTGGAAATGCATGAGAAACAGATTTCCCTGTTCATATTCATATACACAGAAAGTTTAAATCACATAAAGTCACATATCACTGGAAGAATTAACTAAAGAAGCAGCAAAGAATAAGACAAATCAAAAATTTCTACCTAGTTGTTCAGAGTAATATACTAGAGAAAGAGTGTTTTAATTAAAGTCCAGAGTTCTATGCTGTTTGAGAGACTCATTAGATATATTATAATGTAGACTTCCATGATCTGTACAATTTCTTGAGCCAACTCAGTCACTGGTAACAGTTTAATTATGGAAGTATAGAGTTCACAGTTCACTATCTGTTAAATTACTGTTCTTTTTACAGCTGAATTAGCTTATTTAAATGTAACACAGATAACCTCAATATCAGTATGAACAGAGACATCTCTTCAGCTGTTGATGAAGAAGTGGAGTAAATTAGCCAGAGTAGACTGGTATTTTGGTCATTTAGGGGGGTTGCATGGTTTTCTAAGTATACAGTGCAAACTGTTCCTGCAATGACCTCTACTTGTCAGAGGTTTCTGAAAAGGTACAGAAAAAACACAACCAAAGATGGACAGTATGTGCAACTTACTCCATTTTGCCAGATGCAGAATTACGACTCTGAGGAACTGCATCACAGATTTGTTTTAGAAAAGTATCACACAAAAGGCTGAATATTACTGCAGTTAGATTTTAGAAAGTACAGGTACTTATATATACAGATAGTTCATTTATTATGGGCAGGATAATGGCTGGTGCCAGAAAATCATGCCTTCTTAAAAATTCAGTCACCAGTGAGAGCCCAGAGCTGGCTGATGTTCCATGTGCTGCCTGGAAAGCCTGGCAGCGGCTAAGGGCGTGAGTACCAAAGCATGGACTCATCCATGGGGGCTGCCATGGCCCAGCACTGTTGTTCAAACACACACCACAGTACCTGCTCAGCCCACAACCATTTATCTATACTTCTGGCAAAACTACCCTGCCCAATATTACCTGTCCAGATGGCACAGACTATAGATTCAGGATATATTGGCTTCCTGTGTGAGGGCAATGCTAGCCAGTGTGAATTTGCACTTTTTTTTTTCCCCCGCAAAATGCTCTGAAAGATTATATTCTTACTTATAAACGCTTACTCTTTCTGTTTAAGGCTCATTCCAAAGTTTGAAGAACATTAGCACTGAAGCTATGGAGTTTATCAAACCGTATGCACTGACAGTCATCGATGCATCACATTTGAAAGGAATGTGTTGCTCTCCTCCCACACATTCAGCCAAAGTTTGTGTTCTAGGACTTTTTTGATCAAATATCTGCAGTTTTGATATACTGAAGAAACACTAATAATTATTTTCACTGTCACACTTCTCCAGAGGCAAGAGGCAATGAAGTATTTCCAAGCCTACTTCTTCCATCGACATATATTAAACAAGTAAATTAAAATAAACATACAGTACTGAAATAAGTCACACTGAATTCATAATGAATGATATAGGAGTAATATAACAAATTATTATCATTCAAATCACTAAGTAAAGATAATAATGGACTAATCAGACTCTCTGCATACTCATGTCTTAGGACTGACAAATAGCTAGCGGGAGGTAATGTTTTGGTTTGTAGATATGAGCAGGATAAGGAGACAACTGCTTTCCACATCTTCTTCGAAAATGTAACCATAAAAATGTGGCATTTGCCTACTGAAAGATTTGAAAGAGGATAAATAATGAATAACATGAAGGATATTTGTCATACTCATATTTACAGAAAGTCACTACTAGATTACTCTATAGTAACCTGACAAATTTTCAGAATTGCTATACAGCAACAATGTCTAAAAGAAATGAGACAACTTTCATTTGTAGAGCTTTGTTTCTTTGAATTTCAGGTGAAATAGGAAAACATTTATTATTACTGCCCTGGAAGAGGAGAAGACAACAGAACACAGCCAGGATATGGGACAAGATAGGGAAAAATGAAACCTAGCAGCTTCAGAAGCTAGGAATTGACAGCTCTGAAGCTAGAAAGTCTTGAAAAAGATTAAAATAGTGCTGCAGTGGAGAAAAGGTCTAAGCATGATAGTTCATACTTACGTCTGTGTTTCAAAGGGGGAAAATTTGGGGGATGGGGGATGGAAAATGGAAATGTGCCACTGCCAGCAGCACAGCCATAAAAGTATTGTAATATTTACTCAGATTCTCATGAAGTTGCTAACACATATCCCATATTAGTAGGTGTATTACAGTCTTCTCTTTAAAAAAAAATTCTTATAGGATTTTGTCCATTTGACTATTTTAACTATAGTGGTTCCTATAATCCAGTGTTTGAAAGAATAAATGGATTTTATATACCAAGCACATGAAAATAACTGTTACATCTGATTGAAATATTTTCTTTGCTCCAAAAAACAGAAAATATTAAGGATATTAATTGTTGCAATTAACTATGACTCCCTGGATGTTAAGTATCTTCCTGTGCTGTTTCAAGTTTGGTATCACTTTGTCATCTAGCAACTCAATGCTGTTTCCATGGTAAAAAAAGAAAAGGTCAGTTGCAAGGTCGATTGGTCATGGTTAACTTCATTTAGAATGTCTGAAAAGTGTTGCAGAGAACACAAATGGAGATTTAGAATAGCTGTGAAAATAGAAGCCAATGTAAAATGAAACTTTTGGTCAACTGTCAAGTCACAAACCTTTTTTTTTTTTTTTTAAAAAAAAAAGCAGCACTGATTTAATAATATTTTATGAAACTTTAATTTCTCTTTGAATGTGAAAACAATATTCAAGTAAGCTCAGCAGCAACATGGAACCCATATGGTTTCTCAGTGCTAATGCTTAAAATTGAAGTTTTGTAATTTTTTTTGTTATATTAGTTATTATAACCAGAGCACTCTTTTTCCCCCTCAGGAAGTATCAAGAAACACAAAGAAAAAAAGAAATATCGGTCATTATTTTGTCACATTTGACAATACCTAGTATATTCTGAGAGAGGCATATTTGGAGAGGCACAAATGACCAACAGGAAAAGGAAGGCACCACAGGCAGGAAGATGAAGTCTGCATATAACCAAAGCATTAGACTTCCCAAAACTGCAGATGCTGAGAATTATGGACTAATCCCAGACAGAAGTAAAAATTCTTCTGTCAGTTAATGTAAAACAAGTAATTTGTGTCAGAATACCGATCAGGAAGGTCTAAAGCATACCCACACAAGCTCTAAAAATTTAATTTAGTAAGACTGCAACAAGTAGAGTTCACATACTATGTCAGATTCCCCAAATCTTATTTGTGAATGCACTGCATTTGCCTGGGATAGAGTTCATTTCTTCATGGCTGCTGGTATGAGGCTATGTTTTGAATTTGTGTTGGAAACAGTGTTGATAACACAAAGATGTTTTTGTTATTGCTGAGCAGAGCTTACATAAAGTCAAGTCCTTTTCAGTTCCTCATCCTGCCCTGACAGCAAGCAGGCTGGGGGTGCACAAGAGGTAGGGAGGATACACAACTGGAATACCTGACCTCAACTGACCAAAGGGATATTCCATACCATATGATGGCATGCTCAGCAATAAAAGCTGGAAAAAGAAGAAGGAACAGGGGGACATTTGGAGTGATGGCATTTGTTTTCCCAAGTAATCTTTATACATTCTCGGGAGTGGTTCAGACATCAAATGTCTGTTTGGAAGGTCAGATCCTATTTGCACATAATCTATACTTTGAAAGCTATTACTAGTCCTCTTTGCTATCTCAAATAATGTCTTCTGTCACCAGCTGGTGGCAGTTCTCAAACCTGAACAGAACAACCATTCAGGTTAAGCACTAACTTTCCTAATGATTACCCTGGTATGGATAGGTGATGTCAGGACCCTAAAGTATGACACTAATCTAAGAAATATAATTTCTGAAGACAATACTCTGCAAAAAAATGGCAACAGATAAAAAAAGAAAATAGAAGCACAGTAATCCAAGGGCCATTCCACTGCAAATTGACTCTAGTTCCACTAAAAGAGACTAATTCAACATTTAATCTATATATAACAAATTAGATACATCAAGTCAGACATCCATTAATATACTTAGAGAGCAACATCATATTATCTTTGCTAACTGATATTTAATTAAATTGCTATGTTTTTCCATTGCACTAAAACATGTTGGGATACACCAAAAATACCTACACTTTCAGTGGTCTATATTTTTGACTTAATTACGTAACAGCTAGCTTTGCTGTCTCTGCCTACTGTGAACAGCCACTTACTGTTTCTCATAGCAACCAATTTGTATTTAGTACCATAGCAGAATGACTTATTAGGCCTAAATTAAAAAGCTATATTTGATACATGCGGTAGCACATAATAATAATAGTTGCTGATTAAATTAGTCAGCTTGGTGCAAAAAAAAAAAAAAGACTTGAATCACAGGATCTGACACACCAAAGAAAGCTAAAGATGTATTATTTCATCAAGTGCATCTACCTACTGATGCATAATTTATCTCAGGATATATTTTGAAGCTTTTGCCTAGCCAATAAATGTCTCCAATAATAATACTTTCATTGCTTTTCTACAAAGCTTACAAATCTTTTTTAAGAGAAAGTTTACTTGAAGTGATGTTCAACCGAAATAACCGAAATAACCTAAGAAATTGTGTTTCCATTTATAAAATTTATGTACTAAGAGATAGTAACAGTCCATCATAATGATCCCAGGTTTTGTCTTGTTTTTTCATATATACAAATGTTGGTTAAGGTAAAAAAAAAAATAAAAAATTAAGCAATGACACATAGATTTTAGCTCCAGATTACTGGTGAGGATGTTGAAATTGCCAGCAGATGAGCATCTCTCTTACAAATAAGCTCTACTCTTTCAGTTTGGAGCTCCCTAAATAAAGAATAATTCAAAGACCTTAACTCAATGATGAAAATAAAAAAAAAAATTATAATAGACACCACAGTTTGGGTAGAGTTATTTACAAGTAAATAAAATAGACCTTTAAAGAAGAGGGCGGTGTTGAAAAGGGAGAGGTCAGAACTATTCTCCCAGGCAGCAGACAAAAAATCTCTAGGAAAAATATCTCATTAGAATAGAGATACATTTTAAATATGAAAAATTACTTTGCCAGATTATGTTCTCTTAGTCAGATCCATTCATGTACAGTCCAAGAGATCTCTTTTGACAATGAATAAAATCCCTGGAAGAACATAAGTAGCTGAAATTACAAAAATGCCTAACTCAGTAAAATACGTGAACTTCATAACCTTCATTTAACACCTTAAATGCCCAAATTCTTAGAAATACAAGCTTTTGCTGGAAGGTTCCCCAGCTTCTGCTAGCAGATTCCTTTCCCCTTTCAGACCTTATCTCATGTTACATCCCAAATACGTCCATGCTCCCTGAATGACTTAGTTTGGTAACTTCATTAAAATACTAGCTGGCACACAGTGATGAAAGCAAAATGAAAGTCCAGCACCAAGTAACTTAACAAGGGGAGATCCGGACTCATCTCTTTCTTCTCTTAAGAAAGTACCCACACACACAATGATGAAGGTTAGTAATGTTCAGGGAGAGAAAAGCACTGTTGTGTGGGACAAAGGATGCTCCAGATCTCTTCTTGAATGTGCAGTGCTTTGCAAAGAGTTCAAGATTCACCGTACTAGAAAAAAAGCTTAGTAAGAGCTGTAATTCCCAACACAAGAGGTCGAGAAACTCAAGAGAGAGAAGTCCTTGGACTTCACCATAGCACCAAAATCTGTTTCAGCAATGAAGTCAATGACTGCTTAACATAAAGTGCATAAAACTGTCCTGAAAGCAAGGGTTAGATTCAACCACTCTTTTCTGTCCTGTGACTCTCCATAAGTCTGTAATAGATTCACAGCCCTAATATCTTTTAAATGGCACTACTTTAGGAGGAAGAAAGCATTTACATCCTGCACAGAAATAACTGAGACACTTTTCTGAACTAAAGAATTTATTTTAAACCTTTTAGTGGATGGCCTTGAAACTGAGTACCTAAATGATTGCTGTAATTGCTATGCTACTGATTAAAAAAAGCAGCAATATTATAACTGCTTGTGACCATAAGCTGCTGATCTTGAGGGAATGCTGAATATACTTTAGAAATAAAGAGAGAATGGCAAAGCAGAATAGGCCACTTTGAAACAAGAAAGTCCAGAAAATTGAGGCAGGCAATGACAGCATGCTTCTGAAAAGTGAAGTAGTGCAAGACTGTGGTGCAGGTGAAGGAGGGCTATAGAAAAATTAGACTATATGATAATAACTGGGGCTTTGAATATTAATAGCTTTTAATGATACTCTTTGACAATTTATGTTATTGTACTTATTTTCTGGAGTAAAAGAATCTATTCCTGAAACAAAACCAAACACCTGCAAAAAAATAGTTGCAATGTCCCCATTCTTCAGTGTCAAAGGAAATAGTATAGGCACAGCAGGTCATCTTGCTTCAAATATTCAGTGAGACTTGTCTCTCTTTGTGGTCCTACAGAGGGAGAAAAAGTATTGATTTAGTTTTGAATTAGTATCTGCACCTTAGAAGAAGGCCATGTAATCTGACCAGAAAGTGAAGCTTGTTCTTCACGTTTCAAAATCTGTATCATAGGTGGCTTCTCCCAGATTGTAAGCTTCTGTGAATCCCATCTGAAGTGCCTGACTTACTCCATAAACTGTACAGTTTAGGCATCTAACTCAGACCTGTGAATGCCACTATGAGAACCAGTTGAAACTAAAGTACCACCAAGCATCACAAATTACTGTTCTCTGTGTATGAATTCCAAAGTCTTTACTACAGCTAATGTCGAATTATGACCCTAGCTAATGTCCAAAGGACAAGGAGATAGGCTCTCTTTCTGCACATCAGTGAAAGAATTGGTAATTACATTCTTATTGTCAGGAATCTTGCCCTCAGATATGATTATTTAAGCCATCTGTGGAGTGGGGTTAATAACAATATAGTAACTCACAACCAGGTTTGGTCCAGATGGATCTTTAACAGATTATGAAGTGTAGGGTAGAAAGAAATAATCAAAATTGTACGACTCAGGTTCCCTCTGCAAAGATGAGGATTATAAAGACTCAACCTCTCTCCCAGTAAAAAACTTTCTGCATGTAATTGAGAAAAATCTAAACTGAAAGACAATAAATCTGAAACAAAATCAATATAACCTTATAGTGCGATTTATAATGAGTCACTTTTCAAAGGAAACTGGCACTTTAAAAGCCAGGCTGTTCTCTCTGATTAAATATTTTCACCATGGCAATGACTGGGTAAGGAGTGACAGGTTTACAGGGCAGACAGCAATCATTCATTAGGTCAAAGCAAAACTTAATCCAAAATTACTTTCTTAGATAGAAAATTGTCTATTTGAAACAAGTTTTTTTGACTTATTATCAAGGGAATTGTTGTCCACAGAACAGAACTAGAAATCTTATCTTAAGCAAATACTTCCCTTACTACGTGTCTAAACAGTTTCTTGAACACAGATGTCATTCTTGTAGTACAATTATTAACTACAGGATACTGCATTTGATTATATGATTTGTCACACACAGAAAAGGAGAAAAAACCTCAATGTATTTTAGCTGGGTAATTCTTGCAAAAATCTCAGCTATATTTTGGTAAATCATTCAGAGGGTTAAGATTCTATTATATTTTGGGGGTTTTAGACATTTTTCTCCTAAGAATAAAAACATTCCAAATATCTGTTATACTTAACAGGTGGCTTTTTACAACAAAAATGTTAAAACAGAAGTAGTGAACAGCTGTGAAGGAGGATGTCAAAAGCTAGGATTTAAAGATTAAGCACCATTTGTTTTTATAAAAAGCTGTTTATTTTGTAATAATGGATGCAGTTAATAGCAGCATATGCTTGAGTGTTCATCAAATCAGTAATTAATGTAGCATTAATTTCAAGGTTTTTTTAAATGAGTTTGCAATGCTACAGGCATTTGTACACACAGTGAACTGCCATCAAACACAAAACAACTTGGTTAATAAATCAACAGCCTCAATCACATTTTTGCATAACATGAATGTTACAGGTACTTAACAGTCTAAGGCCTGATTTAATAGTAATAACTGAAGCAAGTACTTTGTGCTTCTAACTAGATAGTTTAGACATTTAAAATGTTGATCATAGGGAGTGAGTGGTAATTATTTAAGTTAAGAACAGCTATGAACAGACATCATTAATGTTCACCTACCTTAATTTATGCTTATAGCTATATGGTTGTTTTCAGCAAAATTTAAATTAAAGAAAACTAGATTTAAATCTGAAAGTAAAGATCATTGCATGAAAAAATTATACTGTACTGAGCTCAAAATGGCATGCCCCCACTGGAATAATTGGAGCCTTTAAAGTTTAATTCCACGGCACTCAATAATTAAGACTGTCCTTCTATAATGCACCTATTAAATGATCTCAGTTGTCTTTCCAAATATTAGTGAATGAACTGAAACAAACTGTGAGGTACAGTAGTAAGGACTTGTTCCCATCATATGGAAGAGAAAACTCAGGCATAAATGCAATGCAGAGTGGCCTGAAAATTCATACCTTTATAAGTAGCTACGAATGACTACAAAGCAGTATAACTTCCAGTACCTTGACATTTATCAGGTGGGCAAAACACATGTAACATACACTGACTTGATGTGCTGTGGAAGTGGAAATCAGATCCTGTTGTAAACAAAGGTATTTTTCGGAAGAGATATTTGCACTCAATCTAGACTAATGTCAATGAATTATGTAGTGCATCAGTTCTTTGTTTCCTGAGGAAAAAAAACCCAAACAACTTCTGTCACCCTTCATCACTCTTCTGGCCTGTCATGTATCCTCAACTGCAAACTCTGCGTAGAAAACCATCAAAAATAACGCTTACTGCAAAACAGTCAGGCTGCAGACTATATATTATGGCCTTAAATATCAACAACAGTCCAAAGAAGAGGTTGGGAATCCTTTTCATAGATAATACTGTTTTATTTTCTGAGCAGGTCTATGCTCTGCAGATTTAAATAAGTTTCTAGAACTCTCTCAAAAGAAAGTACCCATTCATACTTGACAAGGGTCATGCCCTGGACATACAGTGCATAAACAAAACCAGCTGTGGTGAAATCCTGTCTACCAGCAGATATCCTAAGCTCATTTTCTCCATAGGGCAATCAGGTTAGTATTTAAGCAGAGAATGTTTAATGCCTCCTACAGCAGAGGACGACAGCACACCCTTAACCTAGCAGTACAGGTGCAGCCCAAGGCTTCAGACGTTCCACATGTAGGCACTAAGCTATGCTGTTTTCACCATTGTGAGAAGTAGATAGAGTAGGAAATGAGAACCTTGAGTTGTTCTGTGACCAGTCTGGTAGGGTTGAAGTAGCTCATGAATCCCAAATTATCTCATTCTAAGAAGTGTCTTTTGCTTAAGACTGTAGCTGGGGAACCATTTTCTGGTGTAGAGCTGTAATAACTCACACTAAATGCTTTCTTACTCCCAAAGAGGCAACGGAGACAGAGAATGATGCCTTTTTTTCCTGGCAGGGCATTTTTGTAATGGAAAAGATATTTTCTTAAATTTCTTGAGGATTATGAAGGCTTCCAATTCAGAAGCCATGGATTTATCTGTATAAATATTTAACACTTCCATGTTATCTTGGAAACTAAATTCCAATAAAATCCTAATTTTTCTTAAATTGCCCAAATCACAACATTACATAAGAGCAAAATGTTTTATGGAAAACTATGGTTATTAATTACCATCATTACTATGGCTTCATTTTGATAGGAAGTTCACCTGAACAAATAGAAATGTTTGAACAGAAACTGATGAAAGACTTGTCCTCATATTTAGTCACAGGAAGCAACTGGACATTTCAGGTTGACAGTAGTCTGTAAGAAATCTGCATATTGTCTGGGCAGGCCAGTCCCCTAATAAAGAAGCAATTAACAAGATCTAGCACTTCCCTCAGATACTTGCTTAGGAATTTGGAATTAAGAGCCTGAGCTCCTGAAAGAAGCACAACACTATCCTCACTGCCTCTGGGCCGTCATGCTTTCAATTAGCACCTTGCGTTGTTATTTGTACTCTGCAGCAGATGACAGGAGAGAGACCATGCCACTGTGCAGTACCAATGTCTCCTGCATCCACAAGTATGGGATATCTAAACAACTGCACAACATGCCTTCATAATATAGAGTATGTGCCTGAGCAGAGGTGTGGAAAAAGAGGGAGAGATAAAAGAATCCTCAAAACATTATCTGAAAATACTTCCTATTTGATGTAATGTGGTCCTTTCCAAAAGCAATCTTGTATGAAAACACCCAGAAGGACTGCTTGGCTAGCTCTGCCGTCACCCTGGAACATGCTCAAGAGTACAGTGATTTTTCAGACAGAAGCTATAAGTTTCTTTATAGTTCAACAGAACTCACAGAAGTGAGATAAATCCCAGGTAATGCAGTACCCCATGCTCAAGAATAAGCCTGTGTGGAAGTCTCTGCTATCCACCTTCACTTCTGCAGGTGTTGACAAGTTTATTTCAAGTATGGGTGTTTCTGGGAGCTGCTTTTGAAGAGAGTCTTTCTTCTGACATACTGCTGTAATTAAGACATTGAACAATCATCTGCAAGTATCAACTGGATTCCAGGTCAAAGGGATGTAATCTCCTTAAAAGTTTTCTGAAGGCCAAAACCATGTTTCAACTATAGGGACAAAGACACGCATTTGGAAGCTATCAAACGCTGAAGTGTAAGCACTTCTATCCCTTGTGTAACACAAAAGCCTTTGTGACTGTGAGTCACATTAAAACATTTGTCTTGCCATTTCATTAATAACTCTGAACATGAAGCAGTGGACATCACCAGTGAAAGACATTAAGACATGGACAAATGGAGAGGTGAATAGGAGTGGTCAACCTGGAGACGTCTCCAGATTTCAGTGCATAGAATAAGGCAGCTGTTAGCTTCAGTTAAGGGACAGTCTTTTTTAAAGGAAAATTCAGTGTGGAGCCCTCTCTTGTGTGTTCTAAGGATAAAAGAAATACATATAGAAAGTGTATGAAGGAAATTATTCATAAGGGGTTTATTCTAGGAATTAAGCATAATGATAAGCTACAAAACGGTTTTGGCTTTTGGTACATGTATCTCAGTATCTGACACTAGCCTGTCCCAAAAATGAGTATTTAAAAACCAAACCACCACAGCCTACGCAAGTTCTGCACACCGATGTGGCTCCTACATGTATCTCAATTTTATATAAACTGAGCGTTTTATTCAATATCTCTTCTAACATGTGAGGTGAACTATTAATTGTACTTGCCTTTGAACAAAGCTTTTCTTCACATATATCATCCTGTCAATCATCCTTTCTTTAAATGGAAACCCACATTTTGGTGTATAAAAATCACTCTGCAGAGAAAACTGCTCACATTAAGAATTCAAACTAGTAGGCCTAGACACCAACCCATGCAGATGTGATTGAAATATTAGGGTCATAAAACATGACCACGGTACCTTCCAGAGCCTCCTTTTGTATGAAAATGTTTCAGTGGCTTCTTTTGCAATTATAGTTTCCTTGACTCAAAACAGCTAAAAGCTTTCATAAAATACCTTAAAAAAAAAAAAAAAAAAGGCAGCAAGCTATCTTCTGTAACTGTGAACTGTTTATTAGAATGTACATCGTTCAGGTATAAAGTTAGCCTTTTGCTAATGATTTCATAAACAAGTAATTGATATTCAACAATATAGGATTTTTTTTATTTCCTTGTAATAGCATTTCAGTTTAACACATGGAAATGAGTCCAAAATGTTTTCATTTTTGGCCATGCAATTCTTGATTCTGTTATCTTCTGATAATATGTAATTTAAAATAATTAAAAAAAAAAAAAAGGGAGAGACTAGCATTTATCTCCAAACAGAGAATCAGGGAGACAGAGGTCTACATAAGTCTGAGAATCTTGCTCCATTTACATACTTACATCAAAGAAAATTGTGTAGAGTTCCCAGTATCTGTTCTAATCCTGTCAGAAATGGCATTAACTCTTTTCCTAGGATAAGCATGACTGCTTTTTATTTTCTCACATTAAATCATTAGCTTTCTAAGGAAACGTATTATTATTTATTAGTGTTTTTCCTTTATTATTATCAATGTGCCAATTTAATAACAGGAAACAATTTTGCTGACAAATAACTGCTTTCATTTATGCTTTCAGTTTTACACAAATGTTAACTGCCAATTAGACCAGATACCTTATTCATTTTCTCACTTTTAATGATGATTTGAAATTTGAGGACACTCACGGATCAGTCAGTCAATGCAGCAGCTTACCCACAATATGCCAAAAAGCCATAGGCACAAAAGGAGCTGCAGCACCTGTTCAGTTACTGTCACTGATGAGAATCAAACCGGGGTTTTTGGTACTCACTCTTCCAAAAGTAAATGCTCTCATTCAGCAATACTAATATCTAAGACTCTTCCTCAGTAAACAGCTAGTATTTTGTCATGGATTGATCCCTCTCACTATTGCAAAGTCACATGCTATCATTTGCAGCAGTTCTTCTCCATGGAAAAGGACTTTACAGGCTAAATTAATTAATTAATTCTCCTCATAATCCTGAAAGACAGACAGCTAAACCTAAGACAGAAAGGCATTATTTTCCATGTCTCATGTCTGTCAAACCATCTCTAATATGCACAGATGCATTTTCCACCTCAACATTAGGAAACACTTTTTTTACTTTACAGGTGACTGAGCACTGTCACAGGTTTCCTAGAGGGGCTGTGGAGTCTACCTCCTTGGAGATATTTAAAAGCTGTCTGTACATGGCCCTTGGCACTAGATTCTAAGTGGCCCTACTTGAGCAAGGGGTTGAGACAGTTGACCTCCAAAGATCTCTTTCAACCCCAACAACTCCGTGACTCTGTATGATTCTGTGATTAACAATCTTTTCCGTTCATTTTCTGAATGGTTTGCATCAGATGAAAGTACTGTTCTCCTTCACATGGACTGCACAGTAGTCAGGAAATGGTCCACATGAGTGTGGCTCAAAGAGAACGTCCCATATTAGCCAAATCTCTCCTGCGGCTGAAGCAAGGGCACTGAACTGAACCACAGAGATGCTTATGTAGATTACTTGACATATTTATCCTACAGGCAAGCTCTTAAAGCCTGTATTGAAGTCTCCAAGAGCCTGCCTAGATAGTTAATCTCAAGCCAAAAGAAAAACTCTGTTTGAATTCAGGAAGCTTTGAAGCAGCTTTCTGATTGACTCAGCCACAAAAGCTTCAGAAAATTTGGGCAAGAATTAGACATCACTTTGAAATTCCTGCAAACATGAAAAGTACTTAGGCAACTCAACTGGCTTTTGAAAGAAAGGAATCACCTACTTGTAATATACGTGTATTGCCGACATACACCAGTTTGGTTATGGTAGGGTATAAGGTGAGAGGTAAAGGCAAAGGGTGTTTCTCGTAAATCTTCCTCCTTAATAGTGGCTAATCTTCCTCTTTTTCGAAAGGTGTATTTTCTAGTCTTTCTATTTTTTTCCCCATACACCCACTCTAACCCTCTTTTATGACAAGTAGTCCGTTATTGTGCACAAGCACTTGGTTGCTTTGACTTTCTTCTTTGACAGCTACTTATTAGGCATTTCAAAGCTTGCCATGAGCTGCTGCTACTGATGTTGTGTTGGGTTGTTTTTTTTTCTTACCTTAACCCTCTATGTTTCTCAGTTTGACAGCCATTGCTGCACATTATTTAAACTATTAAATTAATAAGTAATAATATTCATAAGTACTTGACTTCTCCTTGTCATCTTCCCTTCTCCTTCGGGCTTGGCAAACAAACCAGGGAACAAGGAAGGAGAATAACTCAGGTGAAGCAAGAAGCCATTTAATGTACTTTCTGATTTTCCTTCCTCCTACACATACTGTGCAAGCTCTGCTGCCCAACAGTTCATTTCTTGGCCTTAAAGCACTGTAAAACGAAAACCACGATGACCAGAAAAATCACCTTTCTGTCAAATAGCACATCTAACAATGGGGAAATAAAGGAAAAGCACTATTCAAAGGAATAGTCTCTTGACAACTCTACAGAAACAACAGAGATGTGGAGTGAAAGTTTCTGGTTTAAAGAGGTCATTTTATGGAAAAAAAAAAAAAAACCAGAATCATCAACACTCACTTTTCTGAATTTTGTCAAATATCTCAAATGGGGAAAAAAAAAAGTTAAGGAGTTAAGGCACCAGAATATTTTCCCATAATGTTAAGTATTTTCCATGTTTCAGTTTGAACTATACTTTTAACATAGCTTTCAATTAGTTAGTAAAAAAAAATAACAAACAAACAAACAACCCACAAGGAGATCTCTAGAAGCAAAAAGTGCCAGCTCTCATTGGGGGATGAAGATAATACTTCATTCAACAAAAAGTAATACTTTTGTGTCTTCTAAATTCATCAATGAAGAAAGCTGTTACCTTGCCCTTGGCTGTTCTCAACTGAAGTGCCAGCACACAAAAATTTCTCATGATTAAATGTGAAGTAACTTTGGGAAAAAAACCCATGTGCAGCAAGATGGTTATATAAAGATTGTAGAGTAATTAGTTGTTGAGTATACTTGTCAGTTTTTTCTCTATCATCAACTGGCCAAGAGAAATCTCTGAAGCAAGTGTATTATATTTAAGGTTTTGTATTTTTCCCATGAAATTAAACTTAAATTTCACAAAAGGTTTCCTCCATTCATAGGTATGAGTACAGCAGAGTTAAATCTCTGCACTTGCTGCATTTGTATTTAAGTAGGAATGTTTGGTTTTAATTGAATACATAAACTCAGCAATAAATAGTAATTTTTGAGATGTGAACAAAATATATTATTTTATACTAGTGCCACATTTATAGAAATTACACAAGAGGTCTCTGTGCAATACCCATGTTGCTGATTCAGGAGTTTCTTACTGTCTTCAGTAACGCCTAGTGCTTTTACAACTTGTTCATTTGTTCTGGCTACAGTTATTCAGTCAGTTAACGCAGAATTACAACACCTGTTTAAGCAGTCTAGACTGACCTTTTTCTCCATTGCGAATTTGTTTTAAGCATGCCTTCTAACCAGTTCAGAGATCTTGGGTAGACTTTAGCAGTTACTGCTAAACTTATCATCACATACTTATCATCCTTAAATAAGAATGCAAATCACAAATCAAGATCCAAAATTACTGTTGCCATTAGTATGCAATTCTGTTGGTAGCATAACACCCAATACTGACACTAACAGAGAGGTCACTGATGGCAAAAGAAAGTGCCATGCCATTTTATCCATCATATCTAATCAATGAAGTTCTCAAGACAGAACTAATTTCCCCAAGTTAGGGGAAATAACAGTTTTTCAAAAATCCCATGAATTTTCTTTCTGGGTGCATCTTCTGGCATCCAAAAGCTTTTATAATTCTGTTATTTGGGACAAAAACCTGCCCCATTTTATAGGTTTTTACCTGGCTAAAGCAACATAACATATTGAGATCTCCACAGTAATTTTACCTGAGATTAACTTCTCTAAAGATTTTATTTTTTTAAGATGTGAAGCTTAGCTAGTTACTGACTCGTGAACAGAGAAAAAGTTATCTAACAGTTTAGTTTCCATGGAAGATCATACTTTATTTTGTCTATGTTCAAAAAAAGCAAAGACGGTTTGTGGCACAGCTCAATATCCTTGCAGTAAGTAAATTCCAATCTTTTAAAAAATTTATTTCTCACAAAAATGTTTGTTTATTGTTACAAAGTAGAGAAATTATGCAATGCAAGCAAATGACTGGCTGCTTTATAGGAGAGTTGCAACAGATAAATTATTGTCAAAGTATCTGACAGCTGTATTAATAATTCATACTTTTTCCTTTCAAAAACACAGAAATGATATCTGCAACACTGTATGAATCGTTCTTTTGTTTCTTATCACGACTCTAGATAAGATATGCTAAATTTAAACACTCTGTGGTGCCAGGTAGCAAACCACAGTGCTGTTCAAAATCTAACCCATTTTGACTCTTTTCTTCACAACAGGCTACTGAAGGAGACAGTTTCTATTTATCACTATGAAGTGATAGAAAATACTGGACTTTTAATAACAGGAATTCAAAGATACCGTCTATGAATGCACACGAACTGGAGGGGTTTTTTGCTTTTTTATTTCTCCCAGTCTAGTATGATAGTAACATAGAAAACTTCTTTCAGTCCTGTATTTCTATGAGAAGGTATCTTATCATTTCTAGACTGTGAGATGTTTGAAAAATAAATCAGTCGCCATATTTTCAGCTTTATATCATACCAACACATAGTTCTGAACAGAAAGTCCAGATTCTAAGATTGTTTTTACCCTTGAGTGGCAGGCATAGTCCACTCAGGTGCTGTAAACAATATGATTATTTCTTTAAGCTATTAATATACTGTACCATTACCTGTGTCAGACACCACATTATCTGTGAATGTAATACAATTTCCACACAGGTGACAAACAATTAAAGATCAGATAAACACTTTACAATGATTCTTAGAGGTTTTTTCAGTATTTAGTCCAGCTTCTCTGTGAAAATAGTCAGAAATTATTTCAAGTGAAAGCAGAGTGCCACAGATTTACAATAATAGGAGATACTGATCAAAATTCCGACCACATTATCAACAAAAAAAATGCATGAGATTATACTACTTAAACAAACATACTGAAATATCCCCTGGAAAAAGATAACTGGCCAGTGAAACAGCAAGTTTCCATTTTGAGGAGAAGTTCTAAATAGCTTTTAGAATTACTTAAGAAAAAAACTCTATTTTGGGGAAATGGCTATTTATAGTAAATGCAGATAATCCACTCTGTCACATAATTTCTAAATCCATCTCAGTAAAAATTCTTTATATTCATAATATTCTTAGTGCCAGGGTGAAATCCTTGCCTTCAATCCTGGATTTATTCCTTTGGAGAAAAGAACCATTTTCTTAGAGGTTATTTTCTGTCTCAGGAAAAATCATACCTCATTAAATTAGAAAAAAAAACATTAAGTACTTACACAAATCAAAAGACCTCCATAAATATCTGAGTAAAGATCAAGGTGGGTTTTTTAGGACTGTGTTACAGAAAAGATGGTGCTTCAGATCAATGGAGAAACTGCAGAAAACTATTATTGGCTCTCAGTTTCTTAATACTTTTGTTTCATCAAGCATTAATCTTTCTTTAATATGGTTTCCTTCAGGTTATGAGATATGAAGTTGAAAAATTATGAGGTAACTCAACTTCAGAGGGTTTTGGTTTTATTTTTTCTGGGAATTGAATGCTTTAGTAGTTTCCATGGCTAACAATACTTATAACAAGTAAGTAAGTTTATTTGATACTAGCATAGCAAGGGATAGTTTTCTACTAGTTTGGGTTTGACTTTCCCTTTTAACTCATTATTTCCTTCAGTAAGAAGGAATGGGTTTATATCTCTAAAACCAGATAATGCTACACTTGGATTTTCACTCTTTCCAGACCTCCTGCATACTATTACGAAGACCTAATTGGATTCTTATGCAAAGGACAAAACCTTGTGGGCAGTGTAAAAGTGGTGTATTGCATATATTCACAAAAGCTTGCAATTATTTTGAGAAAGGTACTGTTATTTTCTTAGGCAATTTTTTAACTGAAAGAGAACAAGACTATAATTCCACAAGATTATCACACTTCACCTGGACGTAAAAGTACAACTGGTTTTCTTATTTTAGGCTTTCAGCCTAGTAGTTGTTCTATCACAAAAATGTTATTCTTCTCCTTCAGAGTTCATATTTATTCATTTTTTCCATCTCTTGTTGAGTTCATTACATCACTGAAAACCCCATTTTGCTATTCCAAACTGTTTATTGTCCAGTTTATTCCTTTTGTGATGGGTTGATCCCAGCCAGTAACTAAACATCTACCCAGTGACTCACTCCCCAGCTACAGAGGGACAGGGAAAGAACATGAAGAGTAAGAGCGAGAAAAACATGTGGGCCCAGTTAAAGATGGTTTAGTAAGTGAAGGAAAGAGGAAAAAAAACAATAGGCAAGTGATGCAAAGGCAGTCACTCAGCACCTCCCACAAACAGACTAATGCCCAGCCAGACTCTGAGCAATGACTATTTTTTTAAAGCTATACCCTCACATTTTATCACTGAGTTATATGATGTTATGTAGTATGGAATATCCTTTTGTTTAGCTGGGGTCGCTTGTCCTGGCTGCGTCCACTCAAACTCTTGCCCATCTCCAGACTACTTGCTGTGGGAGTTAGAGTGAGAAACAGAGAAAGCCTTAATGCTGTGTAAGCACTGTTTAGCAATAGCTAAAACATTGGTATATTATCAACACTGGTTTAGTCATCAGTCAAAAATACAGCACCATATGGTCTCCTATGAAGAAAATTAAGTCTGTCCCAGCCAGACCTAGTACCCTTTAGTAGCAGGACAGAAAAAGACAGATACAGAGTCTCACATTAACCCTCTTTTAGAACTTTGATTAATGGCACAAAGTTAAGAATGAGCACAAATTCTGTCTGCGTTATTTTTGCTTATGTGGCAAAAAAAAAGCATAAAGCTATGAATCTGAGATGGTTATTACTTATACTTGCCCATGACAAAGAAGGAAAACATTGATTCCAACTCTCAATTTGAGAACCACAACTATTCATGTGAATCTTGGACAATAACTAATATATTTGCACTATGCAATACTTGCTATTTTATTTCACTCACCACTATAGAAAAGAATTGCATTTTATTGAATTTTCTTTTTCAAAACAGAATTATTCTCAATTTTCAATATATAATGGATTTCTGCCTGACTTTTTTTTTCCTCTTTTTCAGTGGCTTCACCACAGAGCTTTCATCAATTTCTTTCAGAAAAGAAAATTATTTAGAGATAGCTGGGTCACGCAAAAATTTTATCAGAGCTAATTTAAGGTTGAAAGGCAATTTCACAATTCTCTGACTTATTTCATAGTTCTAAAGTTCTTTTCTCCAATTATGTACAGTCATCCAGTTCCACATGTCACTGGCAGTTATTCTGCCTAATTCTGTTTGCTCTACTTAAATAAAATAGAATATGGACTGTCTTTTCACCAATTTAGAGAGCTGATCAAGAAGCTTACAGAAATGCAGTATTGTTGCTGTTAACACCGGGAGCGGAGAGATGCAGTAACACACAAATTCAGCAAGAGAAGGCAAAAGAAGCCACTTTATTAACTTATAACCCTGTTTTATATACCCTAGCCCCATAAGGCAATTGGTCAGTGATCACCCATCTCCTAGGGTGATTGGCTAAAGTCCTACA
>WTSP01021696.1:10901-21223 GCA_025331215.1 Actenoides lindsayi | reverse complement strand
TTGTCCTGTTCCTAGAGATAGACACTATCCACAAGGTTATGAATTTCACAGTACGTTCTAACTCTACAACTACCCCTTTATTGTTGTTACTTATTCAAAGATTAGTAAGACACTACCAGACATTTCATCTCCTGCTTTCAGTACAGACCCTGCTCCTTTCCCTGTATTGATCAAAACCGCTTAGTCATTATAAATAACCACAAAGTCTATCCCAACAACCTCATACATTTTCATCTTTATGCATCAATCCCATGCCTCCATAGATGCCACTTTACCACTGGTTCCATTTTGAATCCATTCTTGGACGGATGTTGGTTCCTCATAAGATCAGTGTTGATTTCTCACCGAAATGTAGCCTTCTGTGTTTTCCTTGCATTTTATTTTCCTCACTGTATGTTCCTCAATTTCACCTCTCCTGCAACAATTACTGGTTCATACTTAAAGAAATGAGGGGTGAATGTATATGTGTGGTGTATAAGACACCAATTTCATTCCCTCTTTGTAGGACCTCGAAGTAACTGAAAACTTGCTCAATAGCAAGAATGCTGAGCATATTTCTTTGCTGCTTCTTTGTCTTCCCTGTGTCTGCTTGCATGATTACTAACAAAACTGTACCTCCTCTCCCCTGACTCTGTTGATTCCAGATACATCCTTGCAATTAAGCCTTTGGTTCTGTAGCATATGGCTGTTGATGGTTTTGAATGAGGAGAACACAGTAGCATCTGGAGGGTTTTGATTAAAAAGTATAATGAATATAAAATAAGCCAAAACATTTTCATGTAAAAATGTCTCTTTCGGTCAAAACTCTATTACTAGAGAAAATATTAATAGGTAATTTCTAAGGCTGCTGCATGTGAAAATTTTGGGCTTGCTATCTATTCAGCTCAGCCAGACCTTTCTTGTTTCATTATTTACCACCTTCTTGAAGCTTGGAGAAGCAATCTTGCACTGCTGTATGAAGGGATTAAAGGAAAACCAGGGAGTCTGTATACTGGAAATGGTTAGGAATAATAGGACAAGTCTGTAGTATGTAAACATTTGCCTTAAAATAAGAACTATTTTGTCTTCATATACATGGAGCCCTCCAGTATTATTACCCAACATCCTACAACACATATATAACACCTTCCAGTTCAGCTATATTTCTCTCTCTGAGTTTACCTTTCTAATACCCTGGACTATTCCCCATCCTTACTCTCCCCACGCACCCATCAGACGTCACCCACCCTAAACTGAGTCCGTGTCTCTTCTTCTCCTACCATTTTTGCTTACCAGGAAGACTCTTCAATTCCCATTCATCCAAGTCAGCTTCATCATCCTGACATGATTACTTGCATTCTCACTTCTGTTCCCCCACTACCACTAATATATTTACAGTTATGGATTTCCTTGTTTGATGCAGAAGACAACAAGAACATCATGGGAAGGAACACTGAGCTAAATACTGATTGATATTTTATTAAGCTTCAAAAATACATTCATTAAGGATATAAAATACATAGCTCCTACTTTGAAGTTGGATGAGACACACTATAATTTTTGATTGATTTGCTTCACATATTCTTCTTCACTCTTTTTGATTACATTTATTTTATAAATTGAGACTAAAAAGTTGTTTTGATTGATAAGTAGACTTTTTGTAGCTGATGGATCTTTGCACTGACAGTAATAGAGACATATATAACAGTTCCTTCACCGAGGAGTAAAGATTTAAAAGAGGAAGGAGAGTATTGCTTTATTCCTGATTGGAGGACTGTGTTTTATACAACACAATTTCATACCATTTTTTGTTCACATATTATATAAAGATTATGGGAATGAACATTTACTTAATTAGACTTTTCTGTGCTTTCTTAGTTCTGATTCAGACCTTTCCCAAAATTAGACTTTCAACAGGCATTTTTCTTTTTACCCTTGTGGTTATTGTTGCATACTGCCCACTGTTCTGATCTTTTAATAGTTTTTCCATTCTTTATAGTGGAACAGAGATCAGATTTCAAGTTTACTGAGTACCTTGGACTCCTAATGACTTAAATGAATGTTAAATATTCACCTTTCATATCTGGAAAAAAAATGGGGCTTTTTAATGTTATTTCACAACCATCTATAGGACCCGTTTAGGGCTGAATACTATAAAAGTGTTAAATATCTCACAGATGAGGCTACGGATCTTCAGCTGAAACTATCACATCATCACTTAGGAAAAAAATCATCAGCTTACAAAATTTACCCTAATGAGTGCTGTGGAAAAAACAAAACCACTGAACATCAAGATGCAAGCTAACTCAGGGATGTCATCTCACAAAATGGAACACAGGAGTTCCACCGTAACATGAGGAAAAACTTCTTCACTGTGAGGGAGCACTGGAACAGGCTGCCCAGGGAAGCTGTGGAGTCTCCTTCTCTAGAGATTTTCAAAACCCACCTGGATGTGTTCCTGTGTGGTCTGCCCTGGGTGATCCTGCTCTGGCCGGGGGATTGGACTCGATGATCTCCAGAGGTCCCTTCCAACCCCCACCATTCTATGATTCTATGACCTTTTACTTCTTCATTCACCAATGATGTCACATGCAGAGAGGTGGGTTCCAAGTTTGGGATGGTCTCCAGCAAAAGAGTAGTAATCCCTACACTGCTCAGGTCTTGCATTTGGCCCTGATAGTCAGGGTGCCTCCTTTAATCTTGACAGCAACTAAACATTGAAACACAAGAAACTAATGTCCTGGTACTGTTTATAACATTTAAATGCCGTGAGGGAGGGATGCAAATCACTGTTACAGACAAAACCAATGATTTGCTTGGAAATGTTAATTTCCAAAAGAACCCATTGCATGACAAATAAAGGAAATATAAACAAACGGGCTCAGGTGCATTTTCTTGAATGAAACTGGTCAGATCAGTTCTTTGACTGCAGATGTGAAAGCTGCAGCACAGTCATTTAAATGTTCTATAAGAAAAATTTATTTTACAAAGCTCTGACACTTTTGGAAGAATAGACATAAATACTTATTTACTCAATTATACCTTTGAAGTTGTTAATGTAACATTATGAGTCCATCAAACTCTCAGCATTATCAGCACAATGGCAGTTCAGGATTTGGAGTAATATGGGGATTTTAAATTTCAAAAAAAGTACTAGAAGCCCTGAAAACCTTCCAGGCAAAGTGATTTCTCACAGTACATGTAGAAATTAAATAACAAACCTAGGCAAGAACAATACACAGATTGGAAAATTTACGTATAGTGACTTATTATAGCCTTTTTAGAGACACTAGTTATTTTTCCTGTAAGTTTTCTTGGATACTTAACAATGAAATTAAAACATTTCTATAATTTAGGGCAAATCTCTCCTCCTCTGATTTGCTTCCAGACAATACTTCATAGCTTCCTAAAAATACTTTACAAGAATTTACACAACTCTGATTTCCTTAGTAGAATATGTATCATATGATCAGAAAGACTATGCCAAAATCATAGTCGTTTAAGGACTTGGCAGCTAATAGTTATATTTTTTTCCTCTCTTCTCAGACTATCAAAGGCTGATTGTCTTTAGGAAGATCTGACCTTGTTAACAATTTGCAACCTCACATTCACTTTGTTTCTTGTGAAAAACAGTTATATTTTATACATTTACAACATGAACTACTGTTTCATACAAAACTGAACAACTTCAGCATGTGGTTTAATAGTTCTGCCAGCTTTGCTTTTCTCAAGCCTTTGCCATGCTTCCCACTCTAACTTCTCCAGCCTACCCACGAAATCAATGTATAGTTACTCTTGGGAAATTTTTTTTCCTCTTGGACCAGAATATTCTTATAATTTTCCACCGGGTCATTAGTATCACAAACCAGGCTTATTGGAGATTTAAAAATTAGTTTTTATTCTCTTTCACTTCTGCATAACAGTTTTCACTCTATGGTATTGCTAAAGAATATGGACATTTTTTCATCACTTTAGTATTTGGGATTGAACACGTAAATAAGGAGTTGCAGCCTAATGCATGCTCCAGAATGCTGTGCTGATATACTGGTTTGGGTATAATGAATACAACATCAGATGCCTCATCACTCCTGTATGAACCCAGTTTCCTGCAATTTGAAGTACAACAATGGAAATTGCATGCAGTGAAAACACGATAAAATAAACCAAAAATTCTTCCGCGGAAATGAGGAGTACTGATTTTAATGAAACAGATTTGTGAGATTTTAGTGTTCCGCTAAAACCTTTTCTTATCCTCCTTTTTTTTTTTTTTACTTTTTCAATTCCTAATCTGAGCTTTATGTAGACATCTTAATCACTCTTCATAGAAAACCTGATTTTCAATCCTATTTGGCTGAAAACCCAAAGGATTACTAGCTGCAAGATTAGCTCTCTAGAGACCATCTTTTCTTCTACTTATGTATCAGTCTTGAAAGTTGTTCAACAGACTGTAGGCAATTTTAAGCTTGAGATTAACTACTTTTTTTAAAAAATGTAATGGTCTTTTTAGAACTATTTGTGTTTGCTAATGTGAACTCTGTTATTTTCTACAGCCAGAAAATATCAGACTATGCTGGAGCTAAATATAAAGAAGCTTTTGGGAGAAAACATAGGGATTTTCTTTAACCTTTCAAATATGGTTTGCAGAATTAATAAATAAACATGTACCTCAGGAATGTTTTAATTGGTCATATCACAAATGTTATGAGTAAATACAGTATGTTGCTCCATTTGTTTGCTCTGCTTTTTCTATTTGTATTTATAATCACTAGATTGAAATTAAAGCAGGGAGAGCACAGGGCACAACTTCAGATCTAATAAAAAATTTAAATTCCACAAAAATGAGAATCTGCACATTTCAAAACCTATAAAAAAGGTGCCTCCTAGCCTTTCCCTCACAAGCACAATTTTCACATGATTAAATTATAGATCTTATTGCCTCAGAATTTCTAAGTAACTTGAAAGAGTACTGGACATTAAATTGATATGAAAAATATCAGGGATTATAATGACTAATAGAACTAAACACAGAGGCCATCTGGTATGATGGGGTCCATTACAAGCACTAAGGATTGCTGGCTAGACTGCCCTCCTTCCATATTATGCTGTGTTTGTTGCACCTTCCTCACATGCTCAAAGCTCGTTCCAACAACAAGCAAGCTGTTAAACCAGCCAAACCCCTGACCTGAGCCAGTCTGGCTGTCCCTCTGACAGGCTTCTCCTCCAACAGCTGAACTATTTTATTACTTTGGCATGGTGTTCTCAGGAGACAAGAAAATACAAGAAGAAAGAAGGCCCCATCTGTGTCTAATATGTATATAACCTGGTGGAAGGGATACAGCCCCACCCTGTTGAACCAGTTGGTGAAATTGTCGTCAGATCCTGAACTGCTTATTGCACAATCTCTTTTGAACATCACCTGCTTTTTCACTGTACTGTCCTCTCGGTCCAGAGCTATTACATCACAGTCTCTGTCTAGTAGGTGGTACCTTAGTCTTCTTTTCATCTCTTCCACAAGCTCATGGTGAATGTGAGAGCCATCAGCAACAGTGCAGACAAGCTGGCTAGGTGTTTTCTGCTGGTCACCATCCGCTGAGTTGGATGATATTAAAGGTCCAGTGCAACTCTGGATTTATATATATGCTAATATATTTATATGCATGAAAACTGTATGGTTTGGGGTTTTTTTAAATAACCTCTTGAACAGAGAACTCAAGTCCTTTTTTTTTTTTTTTGTAAAAAAACTTCTTCTGAAGGTGCTTTAAGAATTCTGAAGAGAAGTATGGTGGAGAAGAACATATAATAAACGAAGTTTTATGTTAGAGATTTCACTGAATTTTTACTTTTTAGAGAGAATATTTTGCACTTCAAGGCCAGACAAAATTTTTGGCATGTTGGTCTTCCCATCTCACATATGTATGTCTGGAATTGTTTCACTGTAAATTAGAAACTCATTAGATTTTAAGGGCTGTGACTATACATTTAGGTCTATCCTAGACTGAACTATGTTGGAATCCAAAGGGTTCAGACAGTCTCTTCCTCAAGAAGAATCACACACTCCCAGAGAGTGGAAAAAAGCTATCATCTGACTCCTGCTCACTTTGGTCATCCTCTGCATGTGTCCCAGTTGTCGATATAATTACAGGTTGTGAGATAGCAAGGTCTAGAGAAGAAAATTAAAAACGGAATTGTCTTTCTTTTCTCTTAAAGTACAAACATGAGAAAGTGTGTCAGTCAACTGCTGCACTATCTATCTCAGGTCTCAGGAAAAACACCTGCAAGACAGTCATTAGCAAAGCAACTGGGGAGCTAAAAGGCAGCTAAAAACTGATTCATCAGCTGCAAGGTCTGAATATCTCCAACAACATCTTGAATCAATACCAGCTTTTTATTCTATGTGACCATTAAAATCCATATTTTCAAACAGAGCAGATTTCCAGTTTCAGTTAAAAACAAGTAGCAGAACACATGGACTTCTGTGGGCCTCTTACCCCAAGTGTTATCCTCTGTCTATTATATGACAGGAGTTTTTACCAGTGCACTATTAATTTGTGGGAAAGGTCAGGAAAAAATGACAATAGGCCTTTTGAATTAAGGCTATTTATATTAGCCTATAACATGAAGGGAAATTCTTAGACTAATCTATAAGCTCCTAGCAATCTGCTATTACATTAAGTATGATTAATTCAGTTATCTCTTCTTTATTAATTTATCCAACTACATTAATCAACTTTTTATTAATAGAAAAGGTAACCAGGATTTTTTTTTCAGGAAAAAGGTCTTCTAGACCAAAAACATAATTATGTTTACTAAGATACTTTTCTGTTCAGCAAAATATTTGGCTAGTTTAATGAAAATGCAAATTATACCACTAGTGAGGAAAAAAAGACAGTACTTAATAGCTAAATGTTCCAGGATTGCACAGACTTTGCTGCTAGCAATTTATTTTGGAAGATCTCACTTTTAAAGTTCAGTCTCATAAATCATGGATTACATTTCTATGTGCTTTTCACAAGGGCATCTCATGTCTGGGAGCAAATCCTCCCAAAGCTTCAGTGCTTGGCTTGCTGAATGCACAGCTCCTGTACTCTTCCTGTACCCACAGAGTGTTGAACAAACACTGATTCTTTTGGAATTTCTCTCTCTCGTGATGGCCATAGCATAAAAATACAGTAGAAATATTTAAACATGAACAGTCTCCTTACCAGAAGCTACCATTTTCTTTGCTACAAAGGGCTTTGGTTCGTGCCTACCAGCCACAGAAAGTAGGTCATGATCTGTCACCCACACTTTCCTCGGTGGCACTGGCAGTGGAACACCACCTCATAGCTCTATCTTATCTTCTCTCTACTTTTGTTATTCATTACAGAAGGCCTTGATTTTGTCTTCCAGTTGGTGTTTGATCTGTCCTTTGTAACCAGACTGTGGCCTTGACAGCAACTCAACTGCATGTATATGTCACAGAACATTTCATTGCTTGTCACACAAGTTCCTATCCACCAAGACATCACAGATCTGGGCCTTGCTTGGGTTTCTGCAGTCATCTCACAGCCTCTCCTGCAGAAATAAGTTCCACATGATTAATTTCAACATATTTGTCTGCTTTCTGTGTACTTCCTACCAAAATAAATAAAGAGATCATGGAGGAAATACATGTTTTCATGAAAGTCAGACACCCTTCTTAATTTTCTCTCCAAGCCCTTCAGGCTTTCAAATGTTTGAGAGGTGAGGTTATGCTTGACAACAGAACAATATCTTTCTGGCTTCTGAGCTTTTTCATTTTAAAACTGAATTTTATCATCTTAAAGCATTATAGAAAATACTTCACAATCTATATGGATAGTTCAAAAGAATAGAAACATATTAGAAAGACAGCTTGCCTGCCAAAACTACAATAATAATTAGGCTAACTGCTAAGCCAAGCATCAAAGAGTAAAATTTGTCTGAGAGACGTTATTGTTCTCTATAGCTACCTGAAAGGAGGTTGTAGTAAGGCCGGTGTTGGCCCCTTCTCCCTAGTAACTAATGACAGGACAAGAGGATATGGCCACAGTTTGCACCAGGAGAAGTTCAGGTTAGATATTAGGAAGAATTTCTTTACTGAAAGAATATAGTTAAACATGGGAACAGGCTTCCCAGGGAAATGGTGGAGTCACTGTCCCTGGAGGTGCTCAAAAAAAATGGGTGTATGTGGTGTTTCAAGACATGGTCTAGTGGTCATGAAGGTGTTGGGTAGAAAGTTGAACTTGATGATCGTGGACGTCTTTTCCAACATAGCAGTCGGCTTTTACAGGCCAGCTTCACCTCTTTGCCTTTCCATTTCTGTCCTTTCATTCTTGCCATCTCCTTCATTGCCACCTCAGATATCAGCTCCAGCATGCTTGTGCTGAGCCACATGTGTAATCAGTCTCTTTGGAAACAGTTCAACTTCAACAGATTATTAAATATGTCTTTGAACAGACAGTAATCTCAAGTATGATTAAAGTTGAGGAAACATTCGTTCAGTAAAGAACCTGTCTCCCTGTCACTGCTTCAGCATCTATTTAGGTATTTAGTTAAGCATACACAGAAAAAGAACTGAACTCCAGCCCTTCCCCTCCACAGGTCCTCTAGTCACCAGTTGATATTTACTTCCATAAGCTTTATTAGGATTTACAATGAATTCAGCCTCTGCTGAAGTTCATTGTGACTTTTTGAAATCAATAAATTTGATCTAAATTCTAATAGAGAGAGATGCTGTTTTATGTAAAGAAATTTTAGCTCATGTAAAGACCCCAGATGGTATAGGAATATTGGGTTTATTACTTGCATAATTTATATTTACTATGGTAGTTCTTGCAAATAAAAATGTATTTTATTTGCTGGATAGCTGCATAGTCAACATTTTTGGTCCTGGTGAGTGTATTTACATTTCAGTAATGTAATTTTGAACTACCATGAATTTCAGATTTCTTCAGTAAATAGTCATCTTTTGCTCTTGCAAGAGCACATATAGCAAAACTAGATTTTACTTAAAAAGAAGCAAAATTGATTACAATGCTTTTTCGTTTATTTGCTGTAGTACTAAAAGACTAAGGTTAAACTTGGCTACTTTCTTGGATCAGAATGATGCTTTGTCACACTTTGTGTTCTGCCCCACTGTCACTGTAGTTATGCATAGTTTAAAACTGATCACTTGAAAAAGACATCAGAAGATCCAAACTCTGAAACAATCTTTTCAAATAATATCTGCATCTGAAAGGAATGAGAAAATCCCGTCTTTGGTGTATCAAGTTCTTCTGACTCTTTCTTCTTAGTAAATGTTACTTAATTGGACTAAAGGGTTCAAAGAATGATTAATTTACATAGATATCAAATATTTTGCAATTCAAGAATGAGATCCAGTGCATCTCATGTCAGTTCCAAGGGATTTTTATGAACTCTTCTACTTATACCTATTAAACTTTGCCAAATCATACAAATAACCCCACTGTTTTATCATCAAAGAATCTTTGACCACATGGATTCCCTCCTGTTTTATTTTCAATTTCTTTCAGTAGTTAATGTTTTCTATACACCAACTTAGTCAGATTTCAGAGAATAAAAGTGCTAGATAGAAAAGAACCTGTTTATTCAATGTAGGTAAGTAATCTCGTGGTTTGTTTTATCCAAGACTGAATGCAATAGAACATCAGTCCGCTGCTGATATACAATGGTATCTCACACGCACAGAGTAATAATTTGTCTTATTAGATGATGGTAACATTCCTAAAATTATTGTTAGGCTGACATTTCCCACGGCATTGAGGACCATGACTTCATATAAAGACTGCAATGAGAGAGTATCCACAAGGTGCAGTATGTGAAAAGGCTATTAGAAGTCATCGTGTATTTGTGGGCATATATTCTCACTGACCACATATTGAATACTACTCTGACTAGAAAAAAAAATAAAAATAACAGCAATATTCACACCTACAACAGCAGTGTGGAAGACAGTATCACTTACAAGGACAAGAATCAACAAATACAGCCATCAAAACCAGTGTCTGGATGTAAAATTACACACTGGTTGGTAGGAAAAAACATTGAGATTAAACCCAGACTGCAAATATTTGAGCATACTTGGGAAATGAAAATGCGACCTGTACTTACACATCCATTTAAAACATCTTTACAAGATTTGACAGTATGGGTGCAGTATAATATTTATCTTGGTAATTTAGCAAAACTATTTTTTAAGGATAAAGATATTTATTTGCAGTCACTATAAAATATATTCTCCTATCACACTGTAATGGGTCTGGCTGAGCTGCTTTTCCCCATCCAGCCCTTATGCTGCAGTACTGGGAGCTGGAGGGTGTTGA
>WTSP01021696.1:0-10895 GCA_025331215.1 Actenoides lindsayi | reverse complement strand
GAGCTGGAGGGTGTTGATAACTCCCAGTACTGCAGCATAAGGGCTGGATGGGGAAAAGCAGCTCAGCCAGACCCATTACACACACGTATAATCTTCTCATCATTTGTTCTTTTATTGTAGCAAAGGATCCATCTCTATCTTCGCTATCACTTATAGAATTATAAGGGATAGAGAAATTGGCCTCTTTTATAAATATCCTGTTACTAACAATTCTGGATTTAGTTCTATTTCTTTGGCAAATTTAGCTAATTTCAGTTGAAAGCTTTGGCAATTGAAAATCAGATCCTAAATAAGGAGTGACAGACAGAGTTGTAGGAAATGCTGACTGAACATGAACTTGGAAATTACATTGGCATTTGAAACACATTTGCCAAGTCTCCTCACTGAAATATCAACTTTGTTAAGTATTATTTATGACAAATTTGTAGTATTGCTGAAACTCTCCTTTGCAACATAAATCCCGGAAAGATAATTTAGTCAGACATAGCAATTTGTAATACATATACAATTCTAGATTTTTTTCATATGTTCTGATTTTACTTTATTCTACCATACATAAAGCTTCACTCATTAAAATTAACAAATAGAAGATTTTTTTCATTGATTTATATGGAACAGGTGATTCTTATGCAAAGCAATTGTGGGGTTTTTCTTTTTTTCCTTTCCTTTCCCCTTTCCTTCCCTTCCCTCCTTTTTTTTTTTTTTCTTCTCTTTCTTTTTTTTTTCCCCTAATAAACAAAACTTTCCACTCCACTTTAAAGTCCTTCCACAATATAAGGGGGATTTTTGAGAAATTTTGGTCAGGGATTATAATTATCTAAGAATTTCTGTCTATTCTAGAGAGAAGAACTACATATATTGGTTCTTTTCCCTTCTGTGACCAGGTGTAGGACAGATGAATATTTATGTAGCCCTCTGGACTCAACTTTTTATCCCTTATTCCTGACGCTTTACATCACCATACCATCTTCATTGCTGCTTCATTTCACTGACGTGGTTGGGGATTAAGCAGAATCCACCAGGGACAAGAAACAAAAGGAAGAAATTCCAGATAAAGTTAATGGCAAAATTCCTGCTACCTTCCAGTAACAGACAAGATTTCACTGGCAGTACTTTACCAATCTCTTCCCGAGTTAAGTACAATCCATCCATTCTGAGTTGGTCTGAAGCAACACACGGGTTAGTCTAAACTCTCACAGTCCTGAGGGAAAACAAAGAGCTATCATCTCAAGGCATAATGTATGATCATCTGATTTATGCAAATTCATTTCAGATGTAATGCCACAAGAGTGCTGCTTCATCCAAAATAATAGCTGTGCTGGAAAGCCCAGCAAAAACTTTGTACTACATTGCATGTGAGCTGATTGAAATAATAATGTTACTTGTCACCAAGATAAGTATAAGGATTCAAAAGAAAGTCATGCTGGCAAATCAAAGCAAACCATTAAAAAGCACACCAGGGTTGCCAGCAGGATGGATTCCTAATTCTTTTTCTACCATAAGAGGATAGTAATTGGTAGACCCGACTAAAGAGTTAAATAAGGGTTTTTACAATGAACACTTTTCTGTTTTGTTTAGAATCTGGTAACGGCCAAGGTGCTGTTATAATCTCAAAATTATGAACACAAATAAAACTGTTGGCATGAAAGAGTCTTTGTCTGCCTTTGAAAAATTGCAGTTGATATTAGCTGACCCTTCATGATTTCAAGTCACAGGAAGGGTTTGGCTATTTTTCATCTTACCTAAAATATGCCTCCGGTTATCTCAAGTACTCCATATTCATTGCAGAAAGAAGTCAGGTGTTTTTTTATTAGCAGTAATGTTCATTGAGCTTTATCGCCCCATACTCCAACATGCAAATGGTTTTCAATGACCTTTTTCTGTGCATATCTGATTGTTTTATGTGACATTTGGCAAACCTAATTTAAAACCACAGACTGCTTGTAAACCCTGCATTGTTCAGATGTCACTAAGTAACCCAATGGCACCTGAACTCAAGTCTTGTCTTTTCTTTAATACTGTATTCTGGACCTTGAAAGAATATTATTGTAAAAATTGGACAAAAAAAATCTGTAATTTGATTTGCCTTAAAAATGGAAACATTAATACTGCAATAGTGCTACTGTCTCTCATAGAAGTTGCATTTTTGAGTTGCATTGTCCTTTCATCTATGTGGTTCCCTGGCCAAACTACACCACAGACTCTTGTTTATTCTGTTTTAATGTTGACTTTATTCCTGTTGCAATAGAGCCTTTTTAGTTTCTGGTTCAAATGAATGCTTGGGGAAACTGGCGCTCACCTTCTTCATCTCTCAGCCTTATTTACAGTATCAGTGAGCAAAACTGATCAGTTAAAAAACCTCCCTTTGGCACATCCATGATGGGGTGAAAAAATCCAAAACAAAATAAAACAAACAAGTAAGAAATTCTTCTGACAATTCAAGTTATGAGGGAAAAAAGACAACTTCCTAAATCAAAATTGTTTGCAGTGTTGCATTGCCTGTGCAATCTGTAGCATCCCAGTCTTCTGAATGGGATGCATACCAGGGATTTCCAGGGCAGGCATAAGAACACTGCCTGTGCAGTTAGAAATCAAGGTCAGGTTTTCATCCCAATTTGTTTGAGCAGGATTCCGGTGACTCAAGTATTTTTTTCTAAATTTTACCAAAAGTGTTATATTATCTATATCTTTCCATACATTATATATTTTCATGTTAATTGTGAAATAAATAGATGGAAATTTATCTAATGCAGGAAAATACTAAGCCTTCATTCATACCGTTCTTTCTAAGGAAAAAGGCAGACACAGTACAGTCTTAAAACAGTTATATTTACGTAATTACTATCTATATATCTAGTACTTTTTCCCTTCAACATTTGCAAAGCTGTAGCCTATTGAAGGCAGTTTTCTATTGATAGCTAGTTCTGAATGACTGTTCCTCCCAAGACTTAACAACCTATTTTCATATTGCTTTCACACTTCCTGATTCATTAAAATACAAACTCAGCCCCCAAGAGAGAAGCTTGAGCTTTCCAAAGAAAATGTGTGAAGAGCCTTAAAATCTGAATGTAAAAATCCTACTTAGAAGGCCATTGGCAAGATTCAGCTTCAGTTCCCAAGCACTTTCTTTAATTCAGAACTTCTGATTTAAGAAAGTTTTGACAGTACAAAGTAAAATCAGTGTATGCCATTACTAAAACTATGCAATGCCATATTTCTGGAGACTGCAGATCAAAATATGCACCCTTGTTTATTCAGTGTTACTTCTTCAAAGTTTATAGGAACATAGGAAACAGTAATAGACACAGCCCATGTTCTTGTGACCTGCTGGGAGGTTTCAGATCTGACCTGAGCAGTGCATAAGTGTCTGTGTCTCAGGCTTACTCACATCATCTCAAAGGATTCCTGCATACCAGTTGTGTTGAACAGAAACACACTCCTCCTCCCCATACCACAACTGCAAACTGCTCCAACATATGCAGAACAACTACCGGTACACTCCAGGTGAAACATACAGCTTATGTCCTCGCCCTTGCTTAATTTCCTAATAACAATGATAACAAAAAAGCAGTCATTTTGAACATTCCAAAATCACAAGTAAGTCATCAGTTATAAAGAGTGAAATTTCTTTTTTTTCTAAAAAAAAAAAAAACCAACTTTTTTTTGTACTTTGTTTCAGCCAGCCTCGTGGAACTCAGCACAAAAAAGAAAATGCACATGGAAAGCAGTTATTCTGTCGTGCCCCATATAAATGTAAGCAAATTCCCTTTGTGTTTATGTGTTTACAAACAGTGAGAAACAACTTTTCAGTATAAACTTCAGAAAAAACAATTTTGTCCTTCTTAAAGATGAATGAAAACTTCCAGCCATATTTTATAATCTATATTACTAACGCCAATAACAAAGTACCTGAGTCTATCTCAACATTAAACTCAGTTTTACAGTTCAGTGAGAAAGAAAAAACTAGAGCACCACAAGAATAAATTATTATCACCTCTATCATCTTTTTGCAGATCCATAACACTTTCCTACAGACTCTTTACTGTAGTAGCTATTAGTTCATTTTACCATGTAAATTTTGTCTTCCACCAGGCATTAAGGCTCCATTCCAAGCAGCTGATGCATTGTTTTCTTACTGGACCAGTACTGCCTCAAAATTGTGGCTGACTTAATTTGTCCTCTGGAGATGCTGTTCCATGCTTTGAGCTGAACCACCACTCCTTGGGATCTGGCATTGCTAAATCTGACATAATAAAGCTGTGGGAGAGAAAGGTCTCATGTAGTAGCAAAGAACTTCAGCAAACAGATTTTCAACCTGACCAAATGAGTGACAACCAGCATGCTGCACCTCACAGTTACAAAGCACAAACCATGAAGTAGTTTCCTAAAACACCACTGATGATGGAGGTACCATCTCTCAAATGCCTGTGTGCATGGGAAGGGGCACCATGGTGAGTGATGAGCATTTCCACGCCACTTTTAATATGGTACATTTATCACAGGGTAGGAGCCTCAACAAATTCAATTGAGGGTTGAAGGAAACTCTCTATTACACTGACATGATGATTAGTATCTGTACTGGCAGCAGAAGATTTACACTTAATTTACACCTGTGTAAACTCTGGAGACATGACCAGCAAGATCTGATCCTATGGGAGAGTAATCACTGTGGCAGGTTTGTACTGATGTCAGTGGGAGCATGCAGCATTCAGGTCCTGACTTTTTTAATAACAATATCTCTAAGCCTCTGAATAGTTTGCTTTAAAACAACAAAAAAAGTGCCTGTCATTTATGGACACTGTGATATTTTCTTAGCCACCCACACAGAGGCTAAAGCTGTATTTCATCTTGGAGAGAAAATTATGAACTTTTCCAAAATCCTTGCTATTTTATTCAGCCTACTAAAAATAGATAATCTACAGGAGTTGGTTGTAATCTTATCCTGATTTTAAACAAATCCAAGAACCCAGACTTCAGTAGCATATTTTCTGAATTACATACCCACCAAGGCATCCAATAACCTGTACTTCTGAGTCCACAATCTCTTTTGATAATATGCACTGGGCTCTCAGCCCTGCCCAGTCCTACTAGCTGATTTATTACCTATCATCCACCTTCAACCTGTCACCACCAGCAATGGCAAAAGAACAGCACATTAGTAAAACCTCTGTCCTAGTTTAGGGTCAGGGCAGCCCCTTAGAACTGTAACTGATGCTCTCTGTTAATTCCCCCTCCCTCCCCAAAGGGGAAGAGAAAGGGAATAAGGGAGAGAGACTTAGCAATTAGAAAAGGAAATTAGAACAGCTTTAGTGAAAATGAAAATAATAATAATAAAATGGACTACATACAAATATATACAAAACCAGTATTGAACCCAACCGCCCGATGGCAATTACGTCACCATCACCACTGATGATGTGGAGCAGGCACCAGGAGAGTCCCAGACTGGGTCGAGTGACAGATGGGAACTATGTCCAGGAGCTGGATTCTGGTACCAGATTCAGGAACACACAGATTGGGATTGAAGGCAAAACAGACAGAGTCCTCCTCAGATGCCAACTGGAGAAGAAACAGGAAAAGGACCCGAACCAAGCTGAGCAAAGCCAAGCAAAATGGAACGAGACCCTCAGCTTTATACCAAATATGACATGTATGGGCTGGAATACCTCGTTAGTGAGTTTAGGGTCACCTGTCCTGTCCACTCCTCCCTGCAGGTGCAGCCTTGTACTTGCTGCACCCCCCAATGTGGTGCACAAGATCCAGCAGTGGCCTTGGTCTGTACACCAATCCTTGGTACTAACTCTAAACATGGGGTGTTATCACTGCTAGAAGCAGACAATGCTTGTGAGAACAGGCTGCTAACTTCAGACAGTGCAATTAGTTAGAAGAACTGAGCTGAAAAGTAAAATCACTGAATAGAATTACATCTGTTCTCACTTGAACCAGGACTACCTCTTTGTGCTTCTGTCTTTAAAATACTTGCCTTTGTGTTCTTCTGTGAAGTTGTGGCATTGCTTTTGTCCTGCTTCTTCCTTGGCCCTCATCTGTCAGATTAATGCATTCATTAAGAAAATCTTCCTTTTGCTGCTCAGGTGATGATCGGATATCATAAAATTCTTATATCTGACAATTCTTATTAGAGGTTTTGTATGATGGCTGCATTTCTGCCACAGAAAAGACTCAGAAGACTTCTCCTGATGTACAACCTTTCCAACAAGAGGAGGAATGTAATTAAAGTGTATTTTCTAGAAGTGCCTGCTTTGTTCAGAGATGAAGCCAGACCTCATTCTTCACATTCCCTTGGTTTTATGGTAATTGTGACTAAAGAGAAGCAGGCTGCAAATATCTTTACAATTGTTTTATATTACTTGGATAGACAATTATCAGATTGTGCCAACAAATGCACACTTAGCCTTGACCCAGCGAAAGAAGTGATATGCATTTCTAGCTATCATTCTGTGGAGGTGAAAGAGCAAGAATAAAATTTTAAAAGCCAAACTGAGCTCCCTTTGAAAATCAAGACCTTAACTCTTCTCACTCTCAGAAGAAAAAAACAAACCAAAACAAAACAGGTTTACAATGTTTTAAGATTAAGTTTTAGAATGACATAAATATCTTTTCATTTTCTGTGTGATTCAAGAAAATTTTGTTTGTGTGTGTGCAGTTAGTGTGGAAGGAAAAATTTCCCCTTTCTAGTGAACAATGCTTATGGCTGTAGCTTAGCCCCTTGAAAACAGCATAGCCTGCCCTTGCCACAGTATGAGGAGTATTGCTCTTTTCCACCTTAGAAATCTCAGCCAAGTTCCCGGGAAGTGGGTGAAATGAAAAAGGACCTTTGAACGGCTGTTCTGCTTAAGCTGCTTCTGCAGCACTGGTCTTGTGAAGTCTTGCCTGGGCTGTTTGCAGGTGGGATAATTTCTGTCTATCTCACAGTAATCATTGTGGTATGTTGGAATAAGAATTCATCATACTGTTAAGTCCAAACGTCCTCGTCTTAGTTTTCCATACTTTCCAATACGCATGCCTCAGCACTGCAGGGCTGCATAAAATAAAAGTGAGATATCCAAAGTCTCTGATGCTCCGAGTGCCAGCATACAGTTAAAGTATCTCCCCAGGTGCTCATAGTTTACGAACTTGGAAATAACCTCACGTGGGCACCACAGTGGCACCATAACAGGCCAGTTCTCAATACTACTGATCATTGCCCCAGTGTATCACTGAATTACATCTCTGCATTGTCCATGAAAAACTGTTCCTCCAATTATAAGGGATTGAGGTCCATAATTCTGTAATTTAAAAATACATGGCCCAGTTGTCTCTAACATTGCAGCAAAATACACTGTATGTTTTGAAAGGACAGTGGGTAAGGGTAGACATTCTTCTTCTGTTTGTATCATCATCATATCAATATGCTCATCCATGTATTTAATCATTAATGAAAGACATCTTTGTAGCGTGTTTCTTACAAAATTTCTTTAGCACCTTATTTGTAAAGAGAGCATCATTTCCTGCACTGATTTAACACATTCTGGTTCCACTAAGACAAGCGCGGCAACCAAAAATAAAATTTAGCTTAAAAAAATTTCAGTGACCAAGTCAAACCTTAGGAGAGAAATGCTTCTGTGTATTGACAAAAGGATTTTCCCTCAAGTAGCTAAATATTTTGGTGCACTAGATGCTATAAGAATAAACAAAACCATATTAAAATCCTATTTCCTGACCTTTTGCCCTAAAAATAAACAAACAAACAAACAAATAAATAAATATAAAGCAAAACTTTCATTATAGTCAAAATACAATCTCCTAGATGGAAAGAAGGTTGCAAAAACTCCCAGCCTATGATTTGTTTGTGACAGTCAAAAAGCAGTGCTGGGTAATGAATTATTCTGTGTGAATCAGCAGAGTGAGAAAGAGCTGGGGCTCACTACAAGACAGAGCTGCCTAATTAACACCTCTCACCTCTGACAGTCACCACCTAGAGACTTGACATCCCCAAACTCATTTGCACACAATCTTCTCCCACGGTTCCCCACAACAGACATAAAGCACACATTTTCCTGCCACTTTTTGGGTAAAGTACAGATTTTCTGTGTCATTTAGCCATCTCTTCTTCCCCAAGGTCTGTGCTTCGTATGTTTTGAAAAGTTCCTGATGCATACATGGCAGATTTATGACTAAAATTGAACTATTTTGCTCCCAAGCATGGAAAAAATCCCCAACTTTCCAAGCCCTGAGCTGCAGAGCAGCAAAGCCAGGTTCTAGGGAGTAGGAGAGTGATAAGCTTTATATGTGGCAGCAGCTTTTCCAATTTATGAAAATCTTACAGGATCTCTTTCTGTATTTATATTTAACATGGAAATTATCATATACCTGCTGTAATACATTTTAAGAATATCTAATTCAACTTAATAGTTGTGGGGTTTTATTTTGTTTTATGAACTCAAGGCAAGAAACGGAGAGAGGGACAAAAAGACATAGACCATAGTTCAATAAAGGTAAACATGGCATCGTTACCTCTAGAGATATATGTATAACCTGGCACATGATCAGAAGAGGGATAATTGGTGCCAGTTGACTTCTGTGCTGGGCAGTCTGGAAAGGTTAACCACGATTACCAGATGTTACATATACAGTGTCTTCTAAGTGGGTGTGTAGGCAAACATATTAGTAATCATTGTTTTAAAGCTCTTTAAGCAGAAAAAAATGCAGGATACTGGTACAAATCATGAATATGTTTCATGCAAAGCAAAAAACCCCATAAGTATATTGTTCAAGAGTGTGTTGTAGTTTTAAGTTATAGATTAATCAGTTTAATATAGATTAATGAGGCTGTGGTTATGAGAGCAAATCATGAGCATTCTTGAAATGCAGTATCTTTGTGGAAATTCATTAGAGCATATAACCAAAGTAAAATCTCAGCACTATGGATTAATTATCAAATTCTGAATGAAACTCAAAACAACATAAATATCCAAACAGGAATTTTCTTGCTCATTCCTGTCTACAGTCAGTTTAAACAGTATGAGATTTACATTGAAAAACTACCAGAAATTGTGCAGTCCAGACTGTCCCATTTATTATGGCTGCAAAGTAGCATATATGTACATCCTTCATGTTGCTCCAGTCACACCAGTGAAATTATGGCAAGGATGCGTTTAGGCTAATATTTCTTATCCAAGACGAAGTCCAAAGCATTGGAAAAAATGAAGAATGTTCATTTTATGGACAGTATTGTTTTACTTATTGAATTATGTCTGTAAAAGTAATATCATTGACATAATAAAAAGTTAGAATTCAGGAGTCTTGCAAGGACTACTCCTAATTCCTAATCATTGCTCTCAGCAACTGCACATAATATATCCATTTTATCCCACATGGGGAATCATTACCCTTTGACTCTGAATTTGCAGAAAAGAACGTAAGAGCTGCAGTCTGTTTCCCACATGACAGAAGACTAAATATTTCCATGAAGGTTGCCTAGCCTGAGTGATATTTTTTTGTCACTGCACTATAAAACTTTAAAAATATTGGGAACTTTTAATGTTCCACTGCACTGAAAGCATCCCTTCTGGGTTTACTGAGGCATCCCAGAACCTTTCATAGTCTTCCAATCACACAATGCAGAATAGTCAGTCTTCCTGTGCACGTCTAAAAATATTATTCACAGCTGTGTTTGGACACACATTTTAGGACTACTAGACAGGGCTGGGTGTAGCTGCCTGTGGCTGCAATGTGGGTGGGAGGCTGTGCAATAACATCATAACTTTCATCAGGAGGCATGAGGCAACCATTGTGATAGACTTGGTCTTTCATCATTCCAGTACTTCTGTGCTCAGCCACAGAGACATTTATCACAAGAGGAAATTCTCCCTTTCTCTTTGTTCTTTCATTATTTTTCCCTAGATGTATATAGGATACATGAAAGGTGCTCTATTTAAAGCATCTCTAGTGCTCAAAATCCCATCAATACCGAGTGTGTCCCCATTTGACAGACTCCAAAACACACCCTAGCTCCTGTGCTCAGTCTGTATTGTGCAGCACAATCTACAACAGCTGTTTCCTCCTGTTCCCATGACCCTAGGCTTCTGGGCCCCAGAGATCCTCAAAAATATTTGGGAAAAATAAAAATAACTGTAGAAGGTCTAATAGTAAGCTAATGTCTCTGTACTTCCTAATGTGATCAATACTAGAATGTTGGAGGATGTTCTATACACCATCTGGGAGACCCCTATGACAAAAACTGCGTGGCATTTTGTACCTCTTTATAAAGAATTAGTTCATAACCTACACTATAGCCCGCCAGAACCAGCGGATTCTGAGGTCAGATAGAGCAGCTAAGCACATATTAGGCTAGCAATTTATGCATTTCATTAGCCTGGGCTGTATGTATTTTTTCTGGGTTTTACTACGAGAAATACTGCAAGAAATAAACTGCATAATGAACCAGAACCATATGCACATACAGGTACCACAAACAGCAGAGCTATAGGACCCATCATACAAAACTGAGGATGAATTTGTTCAAATTCATGGAATTACAGAATTACTGAGGCTGGAAAAGACCTCTGAGATCATCAAGTCCAGGCTATGACCCAACACCACCACATCGGTTAGACCATGGCACCAAGTGCCACATCCAGCGATGGTGACTCCGCCACCTCCCTGGGCAGTCCCTTCCAATGTCTGATCACCCTCTGTCAGGAAGTGCTTCCTGATATCCAACTGAAACCTCCCCTGGCACAGCTTCAGGCCATGCCCTCTTGTCCTGTCACTAATTGCCTGGGAGAAGAGCCCAACCCCCACCTGACTACAACCTCACTTCAGGTAGTTGTAGAGAGCAACAAGGTCCCCCCTGAGTCTCCTCTTCTCCAGGCTAAACAACCCCAGCTCCCTCA
>WTSP01021695.1:49405-64169 GCA_025331215.1 Actenoides lindsayi | reverse complement strand
CTGCCCTGGGTGACCCTGCTCTGGCAGGGGGGTTGGACTCGATGGTCTCCAGAGGTCCCTTCCAACCCCTACCATTCAATGATTCTGTGACTTGGGGGGACAGCACCTTCACTCCAAGTAACCTCCCTCTTCCTCCTTCCCACAGCTTTATATTGCTGAGCATGACATCACATGGTCTGGAGCATCCCTTTGGCCAGTCAGGGTCAGCTCTCCCAGCCATGTCCCCTCCCAGCTCCTTGTGCACCCCCATCCTGCTCACTGGAGGGGTGAGGAGCAGAAAAGGCCTTGACTCTGTGTGAGGTCTGCTCAGAAACAGTGAAAACATCGCGGTGTCACCAGCAGAGATCCAAACCACAGCCCTGTAGTGGCTACTGTGAAGAAAATAACTCTAACCCAGCCCAAACCAGCACACTTGAGGAGCTACCATGGTCCATTAGCAAGTCCTTCTGTTTGTATCTTTTCAGCCAGGGCTTTGCCACCCCAAGTTTACATCTCATTCTCTGCTTCAATGCATCAACACGACCTGGAGGAAATGAAGGTCATTTGTATTGCACAGTCCCGTTTGCAACAGCAGTTGGGTAGAACTGTAAAACATCTGGGCGAGCATGAGAGAAATGACTGTGGCAGAAAATGAGCTTCAAAAGCTCTGAGCAGTTTACGTGAGAAAGCCTTGTTTCCATTAGTAAAATATAGATTTGTTATGACACTGTAAGTCTTAGCTGTGATATGCACAATATTTCCTTGGAATATCTGGCGGCTGTATCACTGCTTAATATATCTATTAAATACTACATCTAGATATAAGAGCAACCAATAAAACTTGTTTATTTACCTTTGAAACCTCTGACAGAATAAAGCATATCACTCTCTAGATAAATTTCCCCATTCAAATCGACTAGATATTGGAATGGCAGCAATGAAAGAAAAAAAACCGTAGTTTTTCTTTCCGTGTCTGCGTTTACTGTGGACGAAACAGAGACTATCAAAAGGCATTTATTTATTTATCTATTGCTGCGTTTTGAGTGCGCCAGAAGTAAAAATCAAAGTGTTGCCCTGATGTGCTCGTACAATTGCATAAAATATCCAAGAGGGACCAATAATCACTATCTTCACAGAGGTCTTCTCTGTAATCAATCTTCAGAAGAAACTCAGCGTTTTGTTTTTATTGGCATTTATGGTCATATTTATTGTTCCTCTGCTGGGACAGCTAAGGGGTTTCTTGGCTGGCGTGCACATGTACACACACTTACCTTCCAGTGTCTCTCAACTATCAATTCACAAAAATTGCTTTCAATTCTGAAACTATAACATTTCAGACAAGAGTGGGTGAAATAAAATAGAACATTAAAACAGCCTTGTGGGTTCAGACAAGTGCACAGCAACCGGGAAAGCCAAGAATAAGATCTTTTTGCTTTCCCACTTGATGAAGGTTACAGTCTCCTGGTGACTTGTTTTCTTAGCTTTAATATCTTTTGATTTTTTTCCAGCTCTGTTATAGCCAGAGCTTTAGACACATGAAATAGCTTGTGTATCAGGAGGAGCAAAGGGCAGCTCGACCTTGTCTCTTGTCACTTTTCCGTTTGCTCAGCGGGAGACAACACACTGTGTCAAATCGCTAAACTTTATAACAAGATGAATCAGGGTGGAGGCTGGGAAAAGGGAGAGAGATAAAAAGCCAGCATGTACTTTTTGTGATTCCCTTGAATCTCTCCAAATAACTGAAGAAACGCACGAACAAGAGAATATTTTGTCAATTTTTTTCCCGCTGCAAATGTAAAAGAGATTGTGATCTTCCCCAGGTAATGCTGTTCATACAGTGACTAGAGGAACAGGGCTTACTTCTGATCTGAAGCACTGAAGCAGCAGGTTATATTAAGACTTGAAATTGTTTCTTATTTATTTTCTCTCCTCCTCCTGTTTGTTTGTGTAATTTTACAAGGTGACTGCTGAAGGAAAGTTGACAGTGCAGGCTGAAGCAGAGCCAAGAGAGGGACAGGGAAAGGAGAAGGGGAGGTGCTCCACGTGCAGACCTGTTATGAGCTGTAACCTTCCCAACGTGTCTCTCCAAGTAATTAGACAGGCATTAATTACCAATTCAGGGTTTGTACGTGCTAAACATGCCCATGGAAGTGAGCACATGATAAACCGAAACTGCCAAGTACGTGGTAATTTTGCAAAAGGGAAGTGAGTGGGAATTTAGGTGCAGTTCATAAGAGAGGAAAATACTGTTTCCATAATTTTTTCTCGTGATGAGCAGTTTATAGTTCACAGTGTATCTGTTTGAGTGTCTGTACACGATACCTCCTTACAGATCATATCATTGCATAATCAATACCCGGGATTCCTTCAGCAAAGTGTTTTGCTAGTTTCCGTTTTGGAAGTCAATTTTATAATGAGAATGGTGATGAAGACAAAGTCAATTGCGTAGTAAGACTGGAGACCAAGACAAACATGCTATATCTATGTTATAAAGTATTAAAGGTAGCAATTCCAGAACAGTGTCAACAATAAGCCAATCTACCCTTCTGGACAAGATCATCAGAGAAATTCCCTGAACAAACATTCATTGTTAATCGAAAAGTTTTTCAGTGATGGATAATTTCCCATCCACCTCTGGAAGTTGTTTCAGTTGTTAATTAGTATCACTGCTGAAATGGTCCAGACTGTTTCTAATGCCATTGGATCTATCATACCTCTGTCTGCTAGACTAAAAGCCCCAGGACCAGAAGACTGACTTTTTCCATGACTAGCCAGCCCAGGAGTGCTGTGCTAACGCTTACACCACTTTGTAGTGACTTCTGTATCATGAGCAGTTGACATGTAGCTGTTTAGGAACTCCTGCACTAAGGACCTCCTACAAAAATGTCATGTCCAAAAGGCCCAGACTTCGTGTCCATGAAACCTCTTCAGAGGCCAAGTTTTGTATGACTTCAGAATGGGCTCAAAATTTAGACCTGTGCTTAGGAAATGTGTCCAGCTTTCTTTTGGGCCACTTCACTGTCAAGGTCTTGAAGGTCTTCTGTGTTTTGGAGGACTTCAAATCCACAACCATATTCTGTTTAGTTTTAATATCCTTTCTAACCAGAAAGGATGAGGGAACTATAAAGAGTCTATTTACTCAATGAAAGATGGGATTTGGATGTAAAAAGCTACAAAACACTTGCAGTCTATTTTCTTTGTCACAGGTACTGTATTTCAGATGCTTCTTTGATACTTGCTCTCCATGAAACGAACTAACAGACAAAACAGTGATGAAAACTGGAACAAGACTGAACACACTTCAGGTACAGCTCAGCTCTAGGGTTTTCATTATGTCTACTTTGCATGCTGGGCCAGTAAAAGCCTTGTGCAGCCAGTATTTTTTTAATGTCAACTTTGTAAATAGCGAATCAAATTGACAAGTTCAACAAGTCCCTTCCCTCTTTGTTATTCATACACTGATACTCCTTTCAGTAGGAATTTGCTGAAGGGGTTGCAATTTTACCATTTGCAGAAGCAGTAATTGATATTATGACAGAGACGGTTATAACTCGGGACAGGATGCTGATTCCCTCCCTTCCCAAATGAAGGTGTCTTGTTCCTCACAGGAAGGCTTATCTGAGGCTTCTGCTGGGGGCTGAACTTCAGCATTCATGAATGAGTTAAAGCAATAGCTCAAATATGAGCCACCCAAGGCCCTGTTGCGATGCCATTCTGCTTGTTGATGTAGCAAATGTCATCGCAAGGCAGTGAGGCTATCAGAGGGTGCCTTCACTGAGCTCGGAGGCTTTCCATGCCTTCAGCAGGTTGGATTTGGGTTGGGAAATGGGGGCAAATACTGGGGAGAGATGATCCGATTTTTCATGGCCATTTTCTACTTCTCAGGGAAGAATGGCTGAAATACAGAGGGCCTTGTTCAAATGTCCATGAGTGACTGTGGAAAGCACTGATGGAAAACATCTGCCAGCACAGACCTGGGAATGTCAAAGCATGAAAAGAAGGCAGTCTTCACTGTCTTCATGCTCTTCACTAAATCACCTTTGCTTTCCTGAGTGTACCTCATGCAGAGATCTTTCCAAAGGAGCAGAGAGCACTAGGAACAGTCACCTTAAAACCAGATATCTAAGGAGTCCTCACTGACATTTTCTACATTTACAGTCGATGGGAGAGAGAAATTTCAGAAGTTTGCTCGGAGCTTCACACAGTGTCTGTTAGTGTCTGTTATTCTCCAGTGAGGGACTCTATGGGGAATAACAACCACTAAGCTCCTGACTTAGGTGGTGGGTGCTGGCTGGGTGATGCGGATCCCTCACCATCACAGACACCACATTGGTGCTTCAGTCTTGCCATCTGTTAAAGCTGAGGACAGTATGACAGGACTTGCTCTCAGGAGTGTTGTTAGAGCACAGTCATTAGTGTCTGCAAATCGCTCTGAGAGGAGCCATTAGAAAACTGTAAAGTGCTTTTGCTAAATACCCACTTACATTTTCAAAGAGGAAAAAACAGATGCACTTGCAATCGAAAATTGCATATATTTGAAATAAACAATATCAATAATGGAAGTGTCCGAGAGAGAGCACCAGGCTGGCCAGTCCTTTGTCAAAAGTTGCAGAACAGGGGGAATGAGCTGGCTGCTAAATGCCTGCAAACATGAAGGTCGAGCACACGGTTGGCAGAAAACATCACAGTTTCATGTTCTGCATCCCTAAATTACTTGGTGTTTCAGGGCTAGTGAGCTAGTAAAGGGGAAACCTTATTCTTGACAATAATTTGCTTTAGCAGCTTTCTTGGAATCTCATGAATTTGTAGAGCACAAAAGAAAACAAAAAAAAAAGCCCTCTAAAATATTTTTTTGTTGTTGTTGTGGAACAAACAAAATGAGGCTACGAAAGTGTATCTATCTGTATATATTTTTTTCCACATGAAGCCCCTGATTTAATTAGTCGAGTCACCAGAGACTTTGAAAGAAGCTTTCTTCAAAACCCTTTTCCAGACTCTCTGGGATGGAAGTAAAAATAGATTTTAAATTGGTCTTGGGGAGCTGCTGTTTACTTTAGAGGTAGAGTTTTTTAAAAAATCTACTAATGAACATTAACGATGGCCTTGTTCCAAGTCTTTGTCAACTGAGACAGTCCCAATTACTCCACTTTCAATCTGGCAACACGGGGCAGCACAATCCTGGGGTCGTTCCACAGCCGCTGATGGATGGATTCCAGATTCACGTTGGTGCAATTATCACAGCGTGGCCACTGCTGGGACATAATAAAAAGTCCCTTCCTGATTCCAGCAGCAGTAGTGGGAAAGATCACAGGGCTTTCTCTGGATGTCTGCAGAAGACCAAAGGCCAGGCAGCCCTGTAGCTGCTGTGCGCTGCTGTTCTGGGGAAGTACAGCAACTTCCTCCATCAGTTAGAATCATATAACCATAGAATGGTTTGGGTGGGAAAGGACCTTTAAAGGTCGTCTAGTCCAACCCTCCTGCAATGAGCAGGGACAGTGGGGGCAGTGGTCTTCTCCATGGCTGTGGTCATGCTGCTCTCTGTAGTTTATTCCATTGCATATGATACCTTGCATGCGGTACAGTTCATACAGAACCAGAGATAATACAGATGAGATGTTTGATTTCTGCTTCTCTATTCTCAGGGTGGCCCAAGATTGCTGGCTACATGGGTGAATCTGCTTTAGGGACCATCTACTCTTGAGTCAGGTGGTGATTGCATCTGATGACAGATGAAAAAGTCTGTCTGAGCATGTTCCCTTGTGCCAGCCTTCTGTGCTGGCAAAGGACACGGGCTGCAGGGCTGGAGGGGTGGCAGCAGTGAAGAGGAGAAGCCAAGCAGTCAGGTTTTGGGCTGCTCCTGTTCTCCCCTGCCTTGCAGAGCAGCACCAGCATAGCCTCTGAGATCGAGCTCCTCACGTCACTGCCTTTGCCGCACAGCCGCTCCTGAACGTCAGCTGGGGCTCAGTGTCACCTTTCAGGCACCGATAAGGAACTGCTGCCTCATCTTGCAAGCCTTCAGTAATTTCGCAAGGAAAATCTTACCAGCTGGTCAAGAGAGGGGATCGTCCTGAGGAATTCAGCGTTGGTGCAGCTTCACCGCTGTGTGCAGTTCTGGGCCCCACCATCTGAGAAGGATGTGAAGGTGTTTGGTTGTCTCCAGAGGAGAAGGCAACAGAGCTGGTGAAGGGCTGAAAGGAATGTCCTCTGAGGAGTGGTCGAGGGTCCTGGGTTGTCTAGTTTGGAGAGAATGAGACTGATCAGAGACTTCCTTGTGTTCTGCAGCTTCCTGAGGTGGGGATATGGAGAGAGGGGTGCTAAGCTCTTCTTCCTGGTACCCAGGGACAGGATTGCATCGGAATGGTTCAAAGCTGTGCCAGAGAATATTCAGACTAGGCATCAGGAAGCATTTGTTTATCAAGAGTCAGACACTGGACCAGGATTCCCGGAGGGGTGGAGGCTGCCCCAAGCCTGTCAGTGTTGGAGAGGCATTTGAACCATGCCCTTAGTAACATGCTTTAGCTTGGTCAGACCTGAAGTGGTCAAGCAGCTGGACCAGGTGACCCTTGTAGGTCCCTTCCAATGAAACAGTCTGTTCCGTTTCATTCTAACCAGCCATTAATGAGCCCAGTCCACTGTGCTGCAAATGAAACCCCAAACTGGGAGGAAGAACCTTTCTTACATTTAGTAATAAATAATTTAAGAAAGTAAAAGATTACAGAATTTTAAACACAGCAAGTGGGCCTCCAAAAGCATCCATAAGATCTATGCAGGATTTCAACATTATTGTTAAAAATGCTTGTGGGTAAGGAGAAAACATGTCAATTTTCACAAAATGGGAACAGTATTTTGGGCAGACATCAGGTCCATCCTAGATCTTCATGCCATGTCAGTTCCCCCAGGGATCCAAAATATGATATACCCCGCTCACCTCATCCTGCTGCTCCTCAGCACACAGACATTTGCTTACAAGCAGGCATCCTTGTACCGAGGTATTTTGGCATCCAGAAAAGGTTAGGGAGTATTTTTCTCCTCTCCTCCGAGTGATAAAATACTTGCCCATCTATTGCAAAAATGTTCCCATAAAGTAGCGAGAGAACTGGAAAGTTCTTAATAAAACCATTATCTCTATGCTATAGACTACAGTTACTCTTCAGGGGCCAGATACAGATCTCAGTTATAAGCTGGAATAATTTCCTGGCACTCAGAGGGCTTATACTGGCGTACAACTAATACAAGTCAGAACTTCATCATAAAGCATCACGGCCACATTAACTTTTGCAATTTACACCAGTCAAGGGGGCGACTTTCAGCATTTTAGGATTTGGCCAAGAGAGAAAGAAAGGCAGTTGAGCAGGGGCTCTGTTTTTGAAACCAATTTCTAACTAATAAATTTTTTTTCCCCTTCATTTGAATACACGGTCCCCTCTTGTGCCTGGATCTGATGGAATGAACTATGACTGTGCTGTGTAATATCATCGCCAGCCCCCTGGGTCATGTGGAATGCATATTACTGCATTTACCACGGGGTGGGTACAACCCACCACACTGCGCAGCCTGGAGAGGCAATCTGGGAAGACGGGATGATGCCTGGGGGAGGACTGCTCTTTAAAGCCTCTCTTTTAATAAGACGTGGGAATTTTGAATTCAGCCCTGGGAAGGTAATAAGTGAAGTGAGATTCCTGGTGCTGCAGCTGTTTGGCACTGCAAAAGGAAGAGACTGAAAGTGCCCACCCCGGAGACTGCTTCATGCCGTAAATTCGATTCTTCTGTGGCTGATTGGACTGAGGTGACAGCGGATTGAGGGACATTAAGCAACATTTGCACTGGTGGTTTCTACTTATGCAGAAGCAAAACGGAGTGCTCAGGGATACCCTGTCACGCACAATGCCCCTGGGACTGGCTTGCAGTTGGGAATGAAATGGGGACTATGATGGATGGTACCTGGGTGGGGCAGGTGGGAGCAATGGGTGCCATATTCTGTGGGAAACAGGGTGATGAAAAAGTGGAAAGCTGGTTCTAGGAGGGATCTGAAGGTTCCTCTTTGAGCCTTTAAATATGGAGACCACTAACAATTTGTTCTCCCTCTAGGGAAAGAGGGATACAGGGCCAAAAATGTGATGCTAAGGGGTCCCTTCCCTCAAAGGCTAATTCTTTATTCATGATGCCAAATCTAAGTCAAAACTTTAGCCCAGCCTGAACGAAACAACTTGTTTTCTGGTGAAGTTTGGAGTCAGGACTTTTGATCCTGGAAAAAAAAAAAAAAAAGATTTGTGAGTAAATGTGTGTAATTTAAAGGTCAATTTTGAGATTAAAACTACAACCACAAAGTGAAGAGTCTTTTCAAAACGCAGAACGAAAATCTTCTATTAAAACAAAAGCAGCCTTGAAAGGAATAGGTCAATATTTTCATCATTTTCTTGTAAGATAAAATAGTGATGATATCAACACAATTCTGCATCTTCCATCCTGACGGGACTGAGTATCCAGGCAGAGTTTGCCTCCGTGGAGCTTCGTCAGCTGTCTCCCCACAGGAGCCGTCACATCCTCATTGAGCCCCTTGAAAATCCGGCCATTCATTTTGATGCAAAAATGACAACTGTGCTGTTCTGAAATGCTGGAGCTTAAAGGAGAAGGATGGTCCTGGTACCTGAGCCTGACAGGTGGATTTATCATCTCCTGGGGGCTTGTTTGGGGCCGTACCGATATTGGAAAGACTTCTTTGGTCAGGACTGCCCCACTCAAGCTGTGCTTGCTTTTACCTTGTTCACAGTGCTTCTGGATTTTGTGGGTCTTTTTAATGCCAAACACCTTTAACGCATTAAACAGTGTTGACTTGTGAGTCTTGTCACTTTGCGAGGTGGAAAACAGTCACTGTCACCGGCAAGTGAATAATAATAGAGATGAAAAATTAGCCATGAAGAGCACGGCCTATACATTACTGTGCTAATTATAAACATTGGCACATTCATACATCAGAATTAATTTCTAATAGAAAATGGGCAATGCTCTGTTGCGTTTATCACCGCGGTGAGGGATGTGCAAGCGGGGACGTCACCACCTACTGCTTTTTTAAAACAGCTGAGAAAATAAAGGAGCAGATATTGTCTGCCATGATGCAGTCATCACCTTTCCCTTCGGGCTGTGTCCAGAGCTGGAAACCCCTGCAGAGGGGAAACTGGGCAAAACCCCATTTTAAATCATCCTTTCTCTATACGCTGCTGTTGTGTCAAAGCCCAGATAGGTGTGCACTTGCAAACCCTTACTCTGAACAGGTTGGCAGGCAGTAGATGGGGAGGTGAGTGTGAATCTCAGCTCTGCTGTTCCCAGTTCCTGTCCAGATTAAAAATAATTATTTATGAATCTGAACCAACTTTGACAAATGTTTTCAAGGAAAAGGGAGAGAGAAAGAGGAAAAAAAAAGAGAAAATGATATATAAAAATTTTAAAAGTCAGTTTCTACACTGGCAAAACGAATCCTTTGCCTTGGCATGCTGAAGTGATGTTTTACTTTGATATCGACCTAAATTTAACTTCTCAAAAGGTTTAAAGGGATACAGAAACCTCCAACATGAACTGATTCATTTCTGTTTAAACCCAATGTGCTCTCTGATCTACCAGATTGTTCCTGATGCTTTTCTCATTCCCTCAAGAAGGGAAGCCACAAACCTGACATTTTCGATGTGCTTACAGTGAGTGAGGGCTTCCTCGAGGCTGACCAAAGAACCAAACACTCCGTTATTCTCACCGTTCTGCCAGGTAAGATGGGATTCATTCCACCTAAAAATAGCCTTTTAAAAGTCAGGCACTTTATTTAAATTACTTCAGCTCTGCCGATAGAGGATAGAAAGAAGGTGGCATTTCCAGAGAGTGACTGATCCAGCTTCAGACTGAGTGGAAGGAGGAATCCCCTGTCTCAGTGCTTGTTCCTCTCCGTGGACCACCCTGGCCAAGCACAGACTGATGGCTCTTAGCTGGCTGTACCACAGACAGCAGCGTACTGGTTCTGCCTCTCGTCCTGCCTGGCACCTTAAATAACAATTTAATCACTCATTTTTTTTCAGAGATGTCTTCTTGGGACAGGAACAGGAGATGGCTAAAGGTCAGGATTTGTCTTCCACGGGAACATTGCGCCTAGGTGGAATTACCAAGCTTACGTGTGCTAAGGGGTGAAGGGCTGAGGGCAGGTCCCAGTTATCTCAACTCAATCTCTTGGATCAGAAGAACGGTACAATAATAAAAAAACCATAAAAATCCTCTGAAACCTGAGTTTGACACCATTAGTGTCATTTCCAGTGAGTGATAAAAGTGAACCAAAAGAAGAAAGGGCATTAATGTGAACGGGTACATGTCTCCCTTGAGCTACAGGTAATCAAACAGACATAACCCTTTAAAGGTAATTAGTGGAGCCAGATGGAAATGTCTACCTGAAAATGCATTCTGTAATTTTTGCTTGAAAAATGAACAAACGAACAAACAACCTTAGTTTTGATCAGCTTTTGCCACTTTCTCGCATATCCTGAGGCAAACCTGTTCCCCACATAGGAATGGAGCCTTATATTGGGGACTACCTGCAATAACTGACACCCTTCACTCAAAGAGGGATTCAGAACATACAAGCAAGCAGCGGATGAAAAAGAAGAGGGAATTACAAGTGAGAAATGCTGGTAGAGCTCACCAGGCTGTATTAACCACTTCTGTCTGACAGTAAAACTCAAGGTATCATCATGATTTTCAGATCAGAGCCTGTGGGGTGGATTTTTACCTCTTCTGGTGACAATGAAAACAATCCCATTGCACACAGCTGCTAAAGAATATTTGGAGGTGCATCTTTTATAATAACTGGAGAAATATGACAGCTCGGATTCAGAAGGGAAAGCGATTGTCATTTGATCTAAGTCTGGCATTCCCCAAACTTGCACCCATTGTGTCATCACTGTGGGAAGGCTGTTTAAACACAGCTGCCTTCATCCTTGCTCCCGGACAGAGAAACATCATGGCAAATATCAAGGGAGATTCATTAAAACCAGAAAATTGCATCTAGCCTTGCAGTTTGGCCTACTGAGAGCCAAAGGTTGGACCAGAGCTCCAGTGGTTCCTTTCAACCTAAATAATACAATGATTAAATAAACTCCCCAACGTGTTGCAGTATTTTATGTAAATACAGATGGAACCAAATTGAGTCCATCCATGGACCCAGGGCATTCATCATTAAAGCAGCTGATCACCTCATAGTCAGCCACCCATCTCTTTTATCCCGTGTTTGTTAATTCTACTTTGGTGCTGATGCTTAAGTCAGATCAAAGGGGAGTGAGAAACTCCCAGCTTCTCAGGGATACAGCTTTTCCACTGCTGGCAGGCCCAGGCTGGCCTGCGGGTAGGGCATGGACTGGAGATGTATTTCATCAGGAAGCTGTCAAGACAAAAAAAATGTGTTGTGATGACTGCCCGAGTCTGAGGTAAGCTAGAACCTCGTTAGGCAGCTCTTAAGATTTAACATTTTTTAGAACTGCACCGAGAAGGATTATGTGTCTTCATGGGGAACTTTTGTTGCTTCAAAAAATCTGATGTGTAAGGGTGGAAACAAATGAGGATTTAATGCTCCCTGTAAGAGGAGAATTAGCCCTGACTTAGCTAGAAGACCTCAGCCGAAAGGCCCAGGCATCTGATTTCAGCCCATCTACTGAAATGAGCAGATGGACTGCTCACAGGCAGCAAGGTCCAAGCAGCCAGAAAGTCCAGGCAGTGGCTGGGGAGCTATGGGATGGCCGTAGAAGGCACCCGACCAACCGAGCAGCACTTTTATGCTGGAACACATTGGCAGGTCCCTGCAGACGTTTACGGAGGCGTTATTTTGGTCTAGGTCCAGCACCGGAGCCCAGACTGAGTTCCAACCAGGCAGCATCGGTAAGAGCGCCGTTATTCGGCACTTTGTCCACACCTCTGCCAGGATCAGCCTTTGCGGCGAAGACGAGGAGGAGTTTGGTCCCGTGCGCGCGGCAGTAATTGCGACGCATCGACCCGGCCGGCCGCGCTGCGGCGAGCGGCTCCGAAAACATCTCCCTTTGTGTGGCTCTTCCAGCAAGGCCCTTGGTGGTGTAAATAGCGAGGTGAGAGCGATCTCCTCAATTCGATGCCCTGCGTGTCTGATCCATCTGCCTCACACGAAGTCTCCGATCCTTGACCCTGATTTCCTTTCATCACTGCCTGCGCTTACGAGATAGCAGCTATCTCTTTTCAGCGTTGGCCTGTTACACTCCCCATAAAAGCTTTGCCAACCCCTTCAAATGCTGAAAAGGAGACTGAGAGAAACGACAACTCGCAAATGCTTCTCTGTATTCTGCAAGAGCTAGACCGTCCTTTTCTTTCCCTGGGCTGCAGGAGTGCAGTTCTGGAAACATCATGCCAGAGCAGGAGGCTCTCGTGGTATCAGAAGTCTGAACTTCCACCACAAATAAAAAAAAAAACCCCTCCTCTTGTCATTACACACTTCAGCAGATCCGGGAACAAGCAAAAACTCTGCATGAATATTCTGACAAGTACCAGAAGGGCAAGATTGATGCTGCCTTCACCCTCCCTGGCTTCTCATCACCCGTGTAATTAACACTCACCACCCCATGATAGATGGCAAACTCAGTGCAAATTTTGAATACTAAACAGGGAAGGTGGGTAGGTGCCCCCTCCTTCCCTGAATTGACCCACTTAGAGGTATTCTCTGATGACCTAGGTAAACAGGAGCTTCTTGAGTCAGAGAGAGGATAATGAGGTCTGTATAAACAAGCTCTATCGATCTGTACTGCCTGGGTAACCACAAAGCCCTGGTAAAAACCTCAGCATGCAGCGGAATCACGGTAAAACTCAAAAGGGATTGTCTGCAGACAGCACCCGCTCTGTTTGTTTAAAGCCCTGATCAGGAATCTGCCAAAGTATTTCAAATGAAACAGAGATGTTCGACCCCTCCCACGGGAACGGAGGAAAAGGTGCAGGAGAGGCTGTCGACTTCTGTGCAAAGTCCTTGTGTTTAGTGCAGGCGGGGAAATTTCAGGGAGAAGAAGGTTTACCAGGCAGAATAGGCTCAGCAAGAGTGCAGTGGCCCAGATGGCAGCCCAGAGCTGCTCTGCAGCTCTTGGATCCAAGCCATGAAGCAGAGGGCTTCAGGGGGACAGCACTGGCAGGCACTTGGGCACCTTTCACTTTTTTTTCTCAGCTGTTGTGTTGTGTTGTTTTGTTTTGTTTTGTTTTGTTTTGTTTTGTTTTGTTTTGTTTTGTTTTGTTTTCCCACAAACATTTCAGACCAATGTTGAGATCTAAACAGGTTTTACAGCATAGAAGCCTCGAGGTGAGTTAATCTTAGACTCTTTCAAAGTGCTCTGTAGGAAAGGACAACAAAAGCCAATGTTTGGAAACTATGGCAAGAGAGATGAGAAAGGTGCCGTAACACATTAGCGGTGTGAACGATCAACCACTAAAGCCAACAGTGGAAGGTTCACTGTCTCTGGCAGTTTCAAATGAAAATGTGGCAATCATCTGGAAGATGCTCGTCAAGCATCTGTCAGGTGTCCATAGTTTGGCCCACGATAGAGATATGCAAGAGATCAAACTTACCTCAAAACTTACCACCACTACTGGATTTCAGTCTGTCTGGGAACTTACCAGGGCTGCAAGAAAGATTTTCTGACCAATTTTGAAGACACGAGAACAATAGGCATAAAAATAGGCAACCAACTCATGGGTCTCCAAGCCTAGTTCCTCCATAAGGGTTGTTCATGTGGGGCCTAGACCTTTTCTACAGGCTGTGTCCTAGTGCCATCACAACTGGGAACGGCGATGTGTCAGGTCTAAATCAAGCTGTTACTGCTCATCCAAGACATGTCTTTTCCCCCTGGAAACTTGACTTTTTGCATAGCAGTAGGAAACCATAGGAAATGTCTAACAGATGTGAACTTATCAGGGTTCCAGCATCCTTTGTGGAGTCTGTCCCTTTGTAGAAATTACAAAATGCTCCATCTTCACTAACTGGATTGAAATGTCAGCCCCACAGTTGGGGTAAGCCGAGCAGAATTTGTGTTCAGCAATTTCCCAAGTATATTAGATTAGCTATTAGCCTGTTTGGGCTTTAAATTCTCATTTCACCTTTTTTTCGTACTGCTGCAGGATGCAATATTCATGTACTGTTAAATCAAATACTCCATTAACAGCACCAGAGATAAATATTGAATTAATGGAATAATGCAGGTTAATAGTAGATTCATAGGATAATGCTGAAGAATACTGTGTATGAATTATGCTAGCAGCTGAATCACTGACCCTTGCTGTGCTCTGACTGCAGGTACAATAAAAATAGCCAAAAAATGCTAAGCTATCTGAGATTTAAATATTTACTGGGAGCAGTTAATAGGTCATGGATGTGGACAGATGCTTAGAAGTGAGGACAAGCCATAGGCACTGAATTTTTCAGGGTTTCCCTTCCTGCTGAGAAGTAACAGCATCCACTGGTTGCTACTGCTGAATAGATGTTCATTTTCCATCCCCTCTTGTCTCCTCCAGCCCAGTCCAGGGCTGAGACATGCCGATGTAGTTCCTCACAAAGGAATCTCGTTTAGGCTGCATAAATAGTCAGAAGCAGAGACTGGTATCTGTGTGGTGTGTCCTGACCCAGGATAACGAAGGCCAGAGCAGAGGCTGCTCTGCAGGCCAAGTCGCCTCTAACTCATGTCCCTCAGCACCACAGCTCCACAGCTTGGAAACCCCTCCAGGGATCACGGGGACTCCACCACTGCCCTGGGCA
>WTSP01021695.1:0-20502 GCA_025331215.1 Actenoides lindsayi | reverse complement strand
CTCTCAGGCTTCTCTTCTCCAGGCTAAACAGCCCCAGGGCTCTCAGCCTTTCCTCACAAGAGATGTTCCAGTCCCTTTATCATCCTTGTAGCCTCTGTTAGACTCTCTCCAGTATTTCCCTGTCCCGCTTGAACTGGGGAGCCCAGAACTGAACACAATACTCCAGATGTGGTCTCACCAGGGCAGAGAAGAGGGGGAGGAGAACCTCCCTCAACCTGTTGGCCACACTCTTCTCTATGCTGCAGTCCCTACTGAGAAGTCTGTTGTCACCTTTCTTATAAGTTCCCTTTAAGTAACACTGTGCTGATCCACATTGTTATGCAACAGCATAGTGAGATTCTGCTCTGTGTCAGGAGCTCAGCTGCTGATAGTCCTTGAGAAAAAGAGAATCTGAGAACCAGAGTATGCAGAAGCTTCTTCTCTGCTGCTCAGTGTGGAGGTTTCTCTTTCCCCATTATCAATACATTATCTTTAGGATGGAAAGACATATAACCAGGAAAAAGATTACTTGGATGGCAGTAGAAGCAAATAGGTTGCCCTGGGTGAGGTGTTTAAAAGTTAGTTGTATAAATCTGAAGGAGTTGTTATAATCTGTAAAAAGAAATAGGCTGAGGAGCTGCTTTGTTGCACTTAAATGTGCACTTCGGATAATCCTGACAAGTGTGCCCTGGGATGTTGGTTTCTATTGAGAAACAAATGTAACTTGAAAAGCTCCATCTTAGAGCTCTAGATTTTAAATGTGTAAAATCAGATGACAGGAATCTGATCCCTAGAACTTCAAGAGTTGGTAGTGGCTACTCTGGAGTCCTGGGAATACAAGATTTGACTGAGAGGATGAGGCTTTCCTGTCAAGAACTGGCTGTAGTCCTTGAGCTATTGTGTAGAAACTTGTTGACTCATTCCTGCAAGTCCAAGAGCGTAATGATTTTTGTTGTTGAAGAAGGTTTTTGTTTTGAGAGACGGGTCTCCATTTCTCTGTGGCATGAGATGGAGGCTTTTCACTGACAAGACTACAGAGAGGTATTTTTGTCAGGCAACTACCTCAAAGCTTATACAAAGAAATAAGTTAAATTCACATTTAAATTTTCAGCAAACTTTTAATATTCACCCAAAACACATCTGCTATGGTGACATTTCTGAGCAGACCAAGTTATTCTGAAAGGCTTTTCACACAGTCTCAAGTATAAATATTCTGATAACAAAAAAAACCAAACAACAAAAAAAAAGGTAAAAAAAAGGTAAAAACCCCCCAAAACCGCCTTGGAACCCAACCCCTTGTGCTCACATTCAATGGTGCACGTAGTCATTGCGCCGTGAGTGAACATGTCCTCTTCCCTCCAAGCCTGGCCAGATGACAGCTGTAGGAGATAGGCAGCGTTGGATGCTTCCAGTCCACACTGCTCTTTTCGTGTTGTCAGAGTTGGGAATCCAGGAACAGAAGAAGAGTCTGAAAGTTGTTGATGTGAGCTTACTGGCTTTGAAGGTGCTTAGAGATGCGGGGTAGGGAAGGAGCTGTTGAGCCTCTGGTCAACACAGTAATGAAAGTACCGCTTCCAGCAGCAGCAGCTCCAGCGCAGTTATTTGTGTTTTAGGTGGATAATGATGTTTTGTAGCTTCAGTTGAGGAGGTGGAGACCAGAGAGCTGAGGAGCGGGGGCACATCTCCTGGGGTCGGTGTTAACAGCACTGCCTTGTGTTATACAGAGCCACAGCCACTGGCTCATTGCACATTATCAGGACATACCCAGGACAGGTCTAGCTCAGGTTCTAGTTCACTGAGACATGGGGAGACCGCTCACTGGCTAGGAAAGCTGAGCATTTCTTCTTTCTCTACCATAGAGAAGTTACGGATAAACCCAACTAGCAGCAACAGCCTATCCTATCTTGTCTGCAATGCACACTCAGAGATCATCACTATATTTCACCTACTTACTGACAAATGCTCCATGTTTACGATAATAAGCTGATCAGCGGCTTTGACATTTTTCACTTGGCATCTGAGCTGGTTTTAAGTCACTTTGACTTTTAAATTAAATTATCTCATGCATAGAAACAAAAGATGCAGAAGAACACAGCAAGGATTCACAGAACTTGTAATCAAATACTCATTAACACACACGCACACATATATATATATTAAGCTTTAAATCAAAACCAAATCTTTCCAGTTTGTTTGTTTGTTTTTGGTAATATATGCACTCTATATGATGCAACAAACATTAGCATGGTCTAGCTCTTGGTCACGCACAGTGCTCTGCCCGTTATATAATGTCTGCTCTACTGCTATACTTCTTCCCTTTTAAAACAAATGCAGGTAGACTAGACTCTTTAAGAACATAGAAGCTGGCCATAGCACCGTGGCTGAGCTGCCCTCCGTTACAAGAGAAGGAGTTCTAGTTTTGTTACATTAGGAAGGAGGGAAAGAATGCTCTCTTGGGATCTTAGATGATCTTGTTCTCCAGGGCGTCGATCCTTTTTGCCACAGCATCCAGTGAGGAAGAGTTAAGGGGAAAAAATATCAGTGCATATTAGTGATTCATTGCTCAAGGCCTCCCCTGGCTTGCAAGACAGACAGCAAATGGAGCTGCCTTGCTGGGAGCAGGCAGCAGAGCGATGCTGTCATCATCTGCTCTGGCCTTGCCAGATCTGCTCAGCTTGACGAACTTTTATTGAAGGTGGAAAACGCTCCTGCAAGCACACGGACTCACGTGCACCTATACGTGTCCTGTGAAAGGGAGGGTAAAAAATGGGTGGATGATTGGAGCGTGTTTTGAGTGGTTGACAGAAGATTCCTGACCTTGAGCAGCCTGGGTTGCGTGAAGAGCAGAACAAAGCACCTTTCTGGAGAGTTCTATAGGATTGCAATTTTCTGCTCTTTTTGCTAATTGCTGCTCATGATGTGCCTGGGAGCAGCAGCCCGCTGGGTGAGAACTACTCATTTACTCTGACCTTTTGCGTAACAGAAGTCGTGGATTTCATTCAATTTGAGTTAAAGAGTAGAGAATATACTGTGCAACTGACAGCAAAGCAGGGAAATGTATGAATAAATTAGAACATTGCTTTTAGAATGATATACTTTCCTTATTCTCAACAATGAAATATTTTCCCTAGCCCTGTGTGAGCCACCCCAAAGTTTCACTCATTCCTCTCCCCATGAGAATTTTTGGTCTTATCCACAACTTTTTTTTTTTTTCTTGTTTCTCTTTCAACCACTTATTCATTGTCTTTGTGCAATAGGATGGGACCTAGCATGGCAGAATGCCGTCCCACAAACCCAGTTCAGATAGGATCCAACTCACCTTACTGGAGATGTTTGCAGTGGGCAGTTACATGAGAACTAGTCGCCCAGAATTGAATTTTAGCCAGCTGGGAGAACTTGGACCTACCCATCTGACTATTGGATCCATCCATATGAATTTACCCAGAGCAACAACTGCACAGTCAGAGGTGGTTTGCTGTAGAAGACCCCCTTTGCCTCCAGTGCTGTGGAGGAATTTAGGCAGCCAGCTTGGGTGTTTGAATTGTAGACATTTATCGTCATAACTAAAATCCCATCCATGGAATTTCTGTCTGCTCACCGTCCAGTGGTAGCCACAGCTGCCCTCAGCCCTCACATCCTGGGCTGCTTCACAGGCCCTACAGCTCATTGCTCTCTTGCAATGGTTTGACATAGTCTGCTTTGTCTCTGTTGGTTTTGGTCTACTTACTCTGTGTCAGACGAGTAGCTACTCACTCTGGTGCAGGGACTCTTCTTGTTATGCACATTCATAAACCAAGTGTCTTGTTTCCCAGCTTCCTGAACACCTACCCAACCTCCTTCCCTCACCAGGAGACTTCCCCCACTGGTCCCTCTAGAAAGCGTAACCCAACCCACTGAGTTCTGAACAAAGGCAGCTTCCGAAGGATATATTTCTGCTGCAATGAATTTATGAGGTCTTCTACTTTTGTCTGGAACTTCACAATAGATTTACATTCACATGGATCTTCCTCTGTGGATCAGAATATCAAGATGAGTTCAGTGGCACAGGAAAAAAAAAGGATTAAATCAATATCACTGAGACAAATGAAATTAAGCAATCAGAAATGGGAATGAAATCAAAATATCTTTCCTTCTAATTATCTGACTGATCACTTCATTTAAGCCTTTGACCTCAGATGACTAGAGAATTGACTTCTCTCATTCTATAGGCCAGGCTCTGGGCACAATGAACCTTTCCTGGATTTCCAGTTTCCTGAAAGCCCACTGAGCTCTACTACTGACGCTTAAAGTTGGCCCCAAAAATTTGAATCTGACCAAATACAGCGCTCAAACCAACATCTGACATCACCGTGATGGGTCGTGCTCTTATTTTGTGAAATAAAAAATAGAGGCACTGTTTACCATCTGAGAGTCGAGACTTGTCTGAGCTTTGCTCCAGTGTTCCATTTCTTGAGCAGGCAGAACAATGTTCATTAATCGGTTTGCTACTCCATGTCAATAATTTACATATGTTCTTCAAGAGAAAATAACTTGAACTGGAATATGAGCTAAAAAGGTTACTGAGATGAGTAGGAAAAGAAAGGAGATGTTTACAAGACCCCACTGAGTCAGCTCAGCTGCCCAGCAAATCGAAGGTGTAAATAGGAAAGGGAATTTTTAAGGGAAAGGAAAGGACATCAGTTGCACAAAACCTCAACAGGATTAAACCAGTCATGAGTAAACTAAAGCTGGATATTAAGAGAAGATTTCTAGACATCTGTTGATAAATACAAGCTGGCACTGGAAATCAAACAAATACAAGTAAGTCCCTAAAAAACCCAAACAAACTCAAATTTCAAGATATTTACCAAAATTGATTTCTTTGCAAACAAATACTTTTTCCAAAAATTCGTATTTGCTTTTTAAATTAGTATTACTTTTGAATACTGAAGCTTGAATGTGTCTGCTTTCCTGAAATATAATTAAAAAGAAATATGTCGAGGGCTTTCACATAGCTCCCATCATCCTGTTCTTGGATTGACTCCTGCTTTTTAAAGTATCCATGGCCAAATGAGTCTCTGCCTTGCAAGCCTGGCTACCAGGCTCTGCAGACACAGGACCCCAGAGGGTTTTGTCCATCTCGGCCTTCCCCAGGAAAAAAGGAAGGTCCCATCTTTAGGAATTTATAGAACAAGGCACTTGCCCAGCATGACCCAGGATATCTGTAAGGATACAAAGAACTGAAGCTGATTTTCCTGAGGCAAGGCCCCTGACTTATTTTTTCTCTCAAATATTTTTTCAGGAAGAAAAAGAGATGAGTCACCTATGGCTAACCCACTAATATTTACATGGGTATCTCTTGGTTTGGGCACAAATAACAATGTCATCAATTGCAAAGAAAGGGAAAAAGGAGATGAACATTTGGCAACGTGTATCACTGCATCCAGTTGATGCTGTAGAGCACCTCCACGTACCATGAGACCAGAGGAGATCTCTGGATGTGGGGGACCACAGGGCACTCAGGAGCAGTCTGCACACTCACGGGTGGTAGAGCTGAGCTTGGCAGACCTGTCTTGAGAACTAAATGAGCCCCCTCAGAGCTGTGTGCAGGGGATCTTGCAGGGAACAGGAAGGAACATTTGCCTTGCAGGTTAAAGGAACCTGAGCACCTGGGCTGGACAAGTGAGTGCCAGGTTCCTGAGGAGCCTGGCAGCGTAGCTCTCAGCAGTGCTGCAAGGTATTCCATGCCTTAAATGAAACCTGAGCGTTCGTGTTGCCCACATTTAGACAGCTACAAGTCAGGTAGGAGATACTAGATGTTTATTTCAACTTGCCCAAACCATTCTGTGATTCTCCCCCCGTTTACCTGTAGAAGCAGCCAGTGGGTCATGAGCTTCAACTCAGGTGTTCAGTTTTGTGATGATCTTCAAATTAAGCCAAATAAATCTACACTTAGCTTCTCTTTTAAGAGCATCTTTTCTTTCCTTATGTCTCTTTTGGCTACTCTCAGAGCCTGGTACAGCCTGAATTCATAATTTCTGAAGAGGAAGTTAGAGAAGGAAAAAAAGGTGGAGAAAAAGGGAAGAAGGCAGAGAGAAGAGATGGCTGAGGTATAGGGGTGGCTGTGGCTCAGGTAACCAACTAAAATGTTAAAGTCTTCTAATCCTTCCATGCACCCTGACAACTTAATCCACTGAGAACAGAGAGCTTTTTGTAACATCCATCTGAAGGGACTTTTTTGTCCTTCTGCTTCCAGCCTTCAAATGCTTTGACTAAATCCCCCCTCTCCCTAATACCCCACTCTCACCAATGCAGATTTTCATTTGTAGCTTCTTCCCGATCTTGCTGATGGTTCTGAAGTCAGCCGTGTAGAAGTAGTGCTCAGCTACTGGCTCCGAAGCAATTTCCCTCAGCTCATCCTCAACTGCGTTGCCAACTCCCACGGCGAACATCCTGAACCCTGCGAGCAAGGGGAGCCTGTCAGTCAGACAGACACGGAGCATCTTGCAGCCTTGTCAGTGTGTACATCCTTGCTCTCCTTCTGGACCCTCCATCTCACACAGCTCTAGAGATGTTAACTGGGAAATTACCCCCCCTTCCCTGCTACTATTACAGACTTTATTCAGCCAGGTCAGCAAGAGTTCCAAAATATTTTTGCAGGCAAACTTTTACTGGAATGACCCAGACAAAGACCACTGTCACCACAAGAACAATGTTTTGGAGGTACAGGAAAGGACAGGTGATCCTAACACCCCGACAGGATCATACATCCAACTAATATGGAAGTGATAACAGAGCAAAAGGAAACGGGGGGAGTTTTCAAACTAGCCTGCAGGCTCCGTTCATCAGGCTCCGTGCTGGCAAAGCCCCCCCTGCGACGGGGGCCTGTGGTTCAGCAAAACTGCAGCTGAATCTCTTTCTAAAATTGCAACTCAGGTCTGTCAAGAGCAACCCATGCTGTGAGTTAAGGACGTGTCCAGGTACTGTGCTTCACTGCCAAGGGATTGATTGACCACCGCTGCCTTCAACCTGTTTCTATTGAACTGAGCTGCAGTTTTCCAGCTAACTCGAATGGTGATACCAGTTAATTCGAATAGTGATACCAGTTAACTCCTGTTTTGGAATATTTGTCTGTGTCTAGACACCCTCCCCTTTTTCCCTTGTCTTTCTACCTCTGGATGTACCCAATATTTTTTATTTATTTTTTTTTTCCAAAGTTCAACTCAAGGAACGTGTCTGGTGTCTTGTTATAAATATCTTGTTATTTATCCCACTGAAATAACTCATGAACAGACGCTGGAGATTTCTCTGTAGGGACAAGAGGGGAGGAAGAAACAAGGCATGAAGATTTATAAACACAGAGGAATAAATTCTGTAGATACTGTTTATAAGGCCCTTTTGTTTCTAAGAGCTGAACGCCCACATAACTTGTCAGCTTGCTTTGTAAACATCAGCTTTTCATGAGCTCCTGCCTGACCTTTATTATTATGTGCTGGCCCTTAGTCCCATCTAGTGGCGGAGACTGAAGTTAAAAGGGAGCAGAGGATTTAGAGAATCATGAGCATATTCACGTGGGCTGCAGTCATTTAACACAGAGCTGACAGGAAACTGGGAGCTTGTTCAGCAGGTCAGCAAAGGGGCAGATCTCAAGATATTGATACTTCATGGTGTTTAGACACAGAAATACAGCAATATGTAGCCACTGGACACTTTGGATATTCCAGTAAAGTCTTATTAGTGTGTCTGGGTGTGTCAGGGGTTTGGACAAGGAGTCCATGGTTATTCCCTTAATCTGCAGTTCTGCTTTGTTTGTTGGTTTATTTCTCCTTTTTCTTTTCCAGGCCTTGAGGCTGATATGACCAAGCCACACTTGGACATGCAACTCCTATTATTCTCCAGGGGGCTCTCTGGTGATTGTCTTTGCCTCACCATGAGTGTTACTAATGCTGACCTGACTTTCATTACCAACGTTAGACAAATCCTCAGCTTCTCCCTGTGTGAAGCATGATAGACCAGTGTGCATCCCATACCAACTCCATCCTGCCCAGCAGACAGACCTCCAGCAGACTTTAGATCAAAGACAGAAAGGAGCTGTGGGAATAAAAACCAGCTGCTAGCAAACCAGGATTCATCTGAACCTGAGCCAGAGTTGCTCCAAGTGCTTTGTGAGTGTGCAAGGCAACATGTCAACAGCTCCGTAGTAACATGTTTCTGTTCTAGGAGACATCTCCACAGAAAGAGTAATCCCTAGGTGGGTACAAGATGAAGTACCTGGTGCAAGGAAGAAACAGGCCACTGAGAATTCAGGAAACTCACCTAAGTCTTTGGCTTTCTTAGCAGCATCAGTGATGTAATCTTGAGACCGTCCATCAGTGAAGACTATGCCCACCTTGGGGACCCCAGGCCTAGCTCCATTGATGATGGAAAAGGAACTGTCAATGAGATACTTCAGAGCCTGGCCCGTCATCGTTCCTTTCTCCATGTAAGACATTTTCTTGACTGCTGCTTTGATATCTTTCTTGTTCTTGAACTGCCCCAGTGGAAACTCCTGCCTGACAGAGCTGGAGTACTGAACCAGGCCAACTTGGGCCTGTTTGTCCGACACCTCCAGTGAGTCCACAATTTGATTGATGAATTTCTTCACCAGCTCAAAGTTCTCAGGCCGCACACTCTTGGAGCCATCGATCAGGAAAACAAGATCCAGAGCAGATCCTAAGCCACCATTGCAAGCTGAAGCAAAAGATGGAAAGAGGACGAAAGAAGACAGCAACTCAGGCCTCAAATAATTATGTAGGAAAATATAACCCTAATGTCATTTTATCACTAATGAAATAGTTTTAATCAATCAAAACTCAACAACTCTAGTTGTTCACACTGATGATTTCTAAATAATTCTTGGTTATAAGCACATGGTTTCCTTTTCTACCTTTTCTGAAGAGGGCACTTCCACCCTGTCTCTGTCCATCCCCACCTTACCACTGCAGATCACAGCTCAGCTCAGTGCCAGTGAAAACCATTACATACCACTGCAGGTCTTCCCATCGCTGTTCAGCGTGAAGCCCTCTTTACATGCACACTTGTACGTTCCCGGGGTGCTGACACAGATCTGCTCACAGTCGTGGTCTCCAGTGGCACACAGGTCTGACACCACTGTAAGCAAAGGTGCAGATTAAAATCAGACACCACGCCAAGGCTGCTCAGCCCAGGCCCTGCTCAGCCTGTGCACAAAGCTCGGTATTTGTCCCGTACACTTGGTGATAGCTAAATCTGCTCTGCAGCGAGACAAAGCAGCAGATTAAATCCTTAGACGGTGGCTGAGATACAAGAGACAAGGAGAAATTTTCACAAGTCTCCTGACTCGGAGACACAACCAGGCCTAGAAATAGTCTCCATACTCAGGACAAAAACCATCTGTCTGTTGAGCATATCACAATATACTTCACTCTTCAAAGCGACTGGATGAGATTTGGTTTCCAACCCACCATCTGGGCTGGCTGATACTAATTTTTACCATCTATGTAGTATAATTGTGATTAGTGGGTTCAGTGCCATGTACAGTTGTCTTTCCTGGATGGGATTCATGTGCAAACACTACAGAGCTACCCTCACCCATGCAGCTTTCAGATTCGCTCTCTACAAACATTTCTGCCTGCTGATCTTAACCTGGATGTGACTTCTGAGATGCTGACCAAACAGAAGCTGAATTGCAGCCGTCTGAGCCAGCAGTGCTCAGTGACTGACAAAACTGTCACAGCTACACCAGTGACAATGGAAAACAAACTCAAAAGTAAATAGGTTGAAGCAAATTAATTTACAAACACGAGGGAAATCGGTGCAGAAAACTGAGCAACTGTTCTATCAAAACAATGGGACGTGGTGCAAAGTCTTGCCAAAGTTGAGGGGCTTCTATTCGTTACTTTAAGTCGTTCGTGTTCTGCTCTGCATGTATTTTGTGTTTCTTCTGGCCTTCCCAATTCAAGCATCTGCAGATTGTGCCAGCACTGGTAGATCTTTCCAGCATGCATGGAGCTTATATCACTAGGAGTATCACTAACCATGTAGACGGTCATAACCTTGGGCTCTCGCGTTGACTTCTCTGAGTTCTTATTAGTCTAACTAGCATCCAGATCACCAAGGAATGGTCTTCCTTTTCTCCATGTGTTAGTTGAGCGTCATGGGAACCAGCTTGGACAAGGCTGCACAGTTCTTCCTGCTGTCAGTACCCACCAACCGTGCTTCGCAGTGGCAGGTGGTGTTTGGGTGCATTGCCAAGGAGAGGTTTGTGCAGCTGCTTGCGCGGAACGATAACAGCCCTCCTGGCAGTTAGTCGGGTGCTATTCTCTGCTATAATAATCCTTAGCCCAGTGCTTCCCTTGGATGCATCTCTGAGGGGTTTTACCACGGGGAGAGCTTTGTCATCTGCATAGTACAGATTTGAAAAGCAAGTCACAGAAAGGATTTTTCTCTCTTTACCTTTTTGAATGACACCAATGCCAGAACTTCAAAACATATTGTCAGGCCTCTCCATCTCTGGCTGACTCCTGACTCCAGAGCAGCCAACACAAACTCCCACAGAAGATTCATGGCCTGAATTCTACCTTCTCAGATTCTGTCTCTATCCCCCCTTCAGGATGAAGTATTTGTTCCCCTCTTTCATGAGCTTCTGGTGCAGTGACACGTGATTGTAATACACGACTCACTTTATATTCAAAATTTTCCACCTTCCTAGAGAGGAGGAAATTTTCCTTGACAAAAAGCTGCTCACCCCCATCGTTTTCAGCCTGAAAGTTGAATCGTGAAATTTTACACCCCTTGAAGAAATTGGTCTCGGGGAGTTTTACAGGTCCCTCTGCGGGGATGTGTTTGCAGTGCCTCGCCGTAGGCACCGTGGGGTATCACACCTCCTAAAAAGTGTTGCCACACGTCTGCCCTTTTGATGGGATGGGCGTGTGAAACCCCCAGGCCCCCTCACTGACACGTAAAATGGGTATTTATAGCTCACCTCCTACAGTCTTGGGGGTACATTTGAAAGTAATAAAGCTTTCTCACTCCATTCACCGGCTCACGTAGGAGTGAGTAGGTGTTTGTAGGATAGTTAGGCTCTTTTTCTATGCCGTGCAGAAAGGCATTAGATTCTGCACCAGCCAGGAGAGTTTCCTGCCTCACAAGGCTTGTAAAAACAACATAGTTGGGCAAAGGGAGTTCAGCCTCTGCCAGGGAAGTGAAACCATCCCTTGCTTAACTGGGAATTCAGAAGGCAGTACTGGTGGGGGAAATTACAAGTCAGATTCTCAGAACTGCCCAGATGGGCTTAAACATAAGGGCAATGATTTTAGCTATATAAAGGTCATGTTTTCCAGGTTCTTTTTCAATGCTCCAAGGAGTATGTGGCTCGTGTTTGCCAACTCTTCTGTGCCAATGAATGAAGTCTGGAGACCTCTTTAGCTGAAACCTGAAATTCTTGAAAGGCAACCTGAAAGAACATCTGTCTTCCATACTGCTCCGTGCTCCTGCAGACCCAAGTCCTTGGAACAAGGAGGCAGATGGATGAAGGATGATTGCGCACAAAACTGCCACGTGAACAGCTTGCCGGTAGCCTCTTGCAGCTCTTGGATAGGAACTCAGGGGTTGTGGCAAGGACTTACCACAGAAAGCTTCCTGAAACTTGTGGGTCAGCTTCTCGATAACGCTGTAGCTCTCCACATAGTCCACGTGATCATCCAGGGGCTCGCTAGCAATCTGCCGCAGCGTGTGCATGTCCACCCGGCCAACCCCGATGGCAAAGATCTCGATGCCAGCTGCTCTGGCCCTCGCTGACACATCCTGCACTCCATCCTGGGGCCGTCCGTCAGTCACAACAATTGCCACCTACGCAGAGGAGGGCAGAGGCAAAGTGTAAGCTGAAATGGGTGTTAAACCACTACTGCTTGTGGAACAGGCTGGGTTAGTAAAGGAGGGTTCATGTTTCTAAAATGAAACAAAAAGGAAACACTGCCCCCCCTGCCCGGTCTTCCTGTTGTTCCTGAGATCACACAAGCCACGTGGGGTTTGCTTCTTTCTGAGCTGGGAAGGTTGAACTGCCAGGGACCTGAGTGATTTAATTAAGGGACAACTGGTGCATCTCACCCCTAAGGAAACCAAAGTAAAGGTTATGTTCTTCATAAGCAAACTAATGCTCAAGCTGAACTCTGTTCTTCATGAACCCCCAGCTATCAGTAAGGAGAACTCTAACTCAGTATGGGACTTCAAAGAATCTCAGGAAATGTCATGGAAACATCATGAGATGAAGGCTTTTCCCCATAGATGGAGAAGCTGAAGCAGAGAGAGGGGAAAAGATCTGCCTAGGGACACACTGTGCATCAGTGCCTGCCATGATTTCTGATTCCCTGTGGCACAATAAATAGCAGAGATGAAATCCTACCCCTACTAACATCAACATTAAAATGACAGATGATTTAAGTGGGAACTGGATTTCACCTTGAATTAAATGGAGACCTGAATCAGTGGAAGGCCTCTAAAAGTCCTGCTCCTGTTGCTAGTTTGTCCATTTTCCTATTTATTTTTCTTCTGATAAGTGACATTGTCACAAAACCTTTATTTTTGTTCTTTGCTGATTCGTCTGCTCCTGCCACTTTTCCTCGCAACTGTTCTATTGTGACACCACTGTCAAGTCCAAAGTGGCTGACTGGGATGCAATGTAGGATGGAGAAATATAATCAGATGGAGCAGGTGAGCAGCTAGGCAGGGAAAAAACCCTCCCCATCACAGGCAAATACCCCCAGTAATATAGAATGTAAAGAAACATTAAACAAAAAAAGGCAAGAAAAAAAAAAGTCTATCTGGCAGAAGTTTGGATGAGCTATCATCTGGTCATTGTGGCAGTATTTGCTAGTCTCCTCCATGCCATATATGCTCTCCACCTTTCTGAAGATAAAATCAGACCCACCAGCTGCTCAGCTGGGACAATGCGATGGCTGTTTTGCATCCTTGGGTGGAAAAAAGTCATGTTGGGTAAGTTCAGGAAAGGGGTTCCCTGCTCTATCCATCCAGGGGGTGATGGCCATGCAACTGAAGTTGCTCTGTGCCCACCCTTCAGCTGAGGGGTGCCTGAATGCTGCAGACATCTGCTCAGAGTCCTACTGCAATACTGAAGTAATCTGCTGCCCCATTCAGAGCTTTCCCTCCGTGCAAAGTACGGATGAACCAGGAAAAATGTAGCGATGCTCAGCCTGGTGCAGGTCTGTAAGTTTGGGTGTTTAGCTGCCCTTCCTAAGGGCTACAGAATCAAAAATCCTAGTAGCACCATAATTCCATCACTGGCTGCTTCCAAGGGGAAAAGCAATAAAGTAAAAAATTCAAAATTAAAAAATAAAACCCCAAACCCGCATTTCTAGTATTTCTCTTCTGCTTGTGGCTGAAATAAGGAAAAGTGTCACCTGTGACAGATGTCAGTGTGTGTTGTAAAGGGGGGTGACCATGACAGTCAAAGATCGACCAAAGGGAGCCCTTGAGTTGTTCCTGGACCAGCAGCCAAGCCAAGGAGCAGAGCCAGCCGTGCAATCGTGCTTTCTGCCAGGAGAGAGAGCCCGCGACTCAGCCGCTCAGCAGCTCTGAGACAGGGGCTGCCAATTAGGGCTTATCAAAAGCCAACCTGTCAGGAAACAAGATGTATTATCAAGTAGCTTCTGTGAGCAACACCACCCTATGAACAGGTTTCTGTCAGGGGCTGCGGATCTTTCTTGCAGCGTTTGTCACAGGATGGAGGTGTTGCAAATCCTCCTGGCATTTCTCGGTCTAAATAAAGTGGTTCTCCACGTTTCATCAGTTCCTTTCATTCCTCATGCTCGAGTAGCATCTCCACAGAAGCCTGAGCCCCAGATATGACCCAAGAGGTGCCTGGTAGCAGCATCCACATCTGGATATGATGGGAAAGTTCTTCATAATGGATCTGTGTGAAAATCTACTCTAAAGCACTTAAAATTCAGGTTGGTTTCTGACTTGTTGTTGGAGAGGACAAAACCTCTGAGTGGAGTCTGGATGAGGCATCAGGAATTAATCGGTGAACTCATGGCTAAAATGAAGGTAGCACTGAGTCAGACCAAGCACCAACCAGGCTGTCTGTGACTGTGACCAGGACCAGATGGTTACAGAAAGAGTGTAAGAAACAGAACTAGTACAAAGTGATCTTGCTACCATAGGTAGTTATCTTGATAATCACGAAATCCTGATTTTTTTCCTTAGGATTCCCACTCCAGACATTTGCCCTCCCTGCCAGTCCAGGACAGTGAGTTCCAGCATGAAAAAAAAACAATTTTTTTTTTTTTTAAACCTACCTCCAAATTATTTGCAGTCACAGGATCTCTGTAATTCTCTGTGTTATGACCTTGTCTCATTTAAAAAGATGAGAGTCCTGGCGTGTGCCTTGCTTGGTAAAGAGCAAGAGACATGTTGGAGGAGAGGAGCAACTCCTGCATCCTGGAAAGGCTGACACTGCTCTGCAGCGATGGGCTTGTGCTGGGCTCAGCAGGTAGCCATGTGAGCAGAATTAAGAAACGGTGAATACTTTTGCTGTCTCAAGTAGCTGAACAGGATCTCCAGTTTTGCCCTAAGGAAACTCAGGACCTTCTTTTCAAGGTCAAAACTTCTACTCATTTTAACCACCACCTTTCATTTTCCTGTGAATTCCTAACTTTCTGGGTCGTTCTGTTACTTCTGTCCCCTAGGAATCCCCCACGTGCTCACGACACAATTTATTCTCAGTTAACTAAGACACCAGAGGCATCCCTAGGTGTTCATATTTGAGGGTTGCCTTGTGTAAGCAATCCAGCAGCTAACGAGGGGGCAATGGCTCATTATGCAGCGTCTAACATGAATGTTGTAACAGCACTGAAAGGGGAATTGGGCAGAAAGTTGAATAAGCGCTTGATTTTCTCAGCAGTTTGACAATCTATTTGTTTTTCCTCCTAAAGTAGAAGAGTAATTGGGCACCCCTGTAGTTTTTGATAAAGGTATAAACAGCCTTTCCTCTGAGCTCCTACAACAGCAAATAGTGATTTTCACTGTCCTGGGGTGACATTTGCTGCACAGAGCACAGCGAGGCCAAATGATCTTGTGATGCTTTGACCAGTGTCCCACATGGTTGACAATCATGGCACAGGTTTTCACAAGATTTTGCTGGACTTCTGTTGTGTGGAGGAGCAAGGACCATGTCCAATGTTTCTGGAAGCCTCATCTACCTAAATTACTGTGTGACCTATGCATTCTCCCAGACAGACGATGGGGCCACACTGAGCAGCATGAGGGCTACAGAAGGGAAAAGTTTGCTGGATTTCAAGGCATCGTGGTAAAAAGAAAAAAAAAAGTAATCAGGGAAACTAGGAATAAAAATGGTTTTAGAGTCTCTCACCTTGGAGGTATTCAAAAGCCATCTGGACATGGTCCTGGGCAATCACGTCTAGGTGTCCCTGCTTGAGCAGGGGTTGTTGGTCAATATGAACTCCAGAGTAAACTGAGCATTTACGAGCTCAGCCATGGTGTGATTCTGTCTCTTCTACCAAAGTGGAAGGAGAGAAGGAGAAGCCTGTACTGATGTTTTTTCTAGATATTATCATCCAGATAATTTTTTTTGGTTGTTTGTTTCAGTTCAGCTGTTTGGTTTTGTGCCAAACAGTGCCCAACAAAACGAATCATTTCCTGTTACTTTTTTTTTTCTTCTGGATGAAAATGCACTGTCTGTGTGTGGCTATGGATGATCCTGTTCAGCAGAGACCTGCAGCTCCCACTCTGCTCATGTTTTTCCACCATAGGGTGCTCTGTCCAGGCTGAGATGGCAGGAGGGCTCTGCAGGAGACCCGTCCCCAGCTCCCCTCGTGTGGTTTCACTGGAGGAAGTGTCTCTTCCCACACAATAGCTGAAACAGCTCTTCAGAGAAGTTACCCGCAGAGAAACCAGGCAGCCCTGAGCTCTCTGAGAAATGAGTCTTCCAAAGAACGTTGGGAGTGGGCAGAATGGATCTCTGCTGCTGCCTCGCCAGTGACCCTGCAACAGTTTTACTGCTGCTGGGAAAGCAAAATGCACCTTGGCAGCAACAGGCAGTTGCTTGAACCTCTAGAAAGTGGCAGGTTTGAGTTAAAGGCTGAATCCATGCTTAATCTCTTCGAAGTCATTCAAAGGAATGAGAACTATTAGTCTTGCGCCTAAAGGATTTCAAAACTCTTTACAGAAAAATAATGATAATAACAATTTAGTATTAATAATACCTTGCAATTTTGCAATGATTTCTATCAGTGAACCACAAAAGAATTTGACAAGCAAACCACTGTTACTCCTTTGGAATGAAAAACATTGCAATTATGTCTTGGAGTTCCCATGTGAGAGCCAAACTACTCTATTTAGCACCAAGTGACTCCTAAGCTTGAGGAATGATGTGTTCACGATGGCTCGTTCAGCTAACACACATATTGCCAAGAATATACATTCTCTGCGTGCTCAGAAGAGAGTTTTCATGGTGATGGTCACTGAGCTGCTATTTGGTTACATTCATGGGCAACTCCAAGCTCTTCAAGAAGAGCTGGGAGGCTTCCACCTCCCAAAGGTCTGCCACCTTTGCTAATTAACCCTGACTTGTCCCCCGCACGCTCAAAGCACAGAGAACAATCACTTTTCCTCCTTTTCTGATTTTTCCAACCACTCCATGATGAGTCACAAGAAAGAAGGAGCATCCGAGAAATGGACTTACCTTATTAAAATTGGGAGACCTCACCCTGGCACCTTCTGAGTCACTAAAAGCCCGGCTGATGGCAAACTGGATAGCCAGGCCAGTCATAGTCCCAGTGGAGAGCGGCTCTATCCTTCGGACCGCTTGCAGGAGCGCAGCTTTGGTTTGGTAGGTCTTGAGGGAGAACTCGTTCTTGACAGCACTGGCATAATTGATCACACCCACCCGGGTGGAGTTGGGGCCCACATCCAGCCCCTCGATCACCCGGGACATGAAGACTTTGACTTTCTCAAACTCGTGTGGGCGCACGCTTCGAGAGCTGTCGATGACGAACACCAAGTCGGTGGGTTTGGTTCTACACAGAGTGCCTGGAATAGGATAAGGAGGGAGGAGAAAAATAAAAGAAAAAGAAGGAAAAAGTATCCTAGGAAGGAAAGAAGGATCCTGTTAGAGCAGCAGGTGAGGGTAGAGGACCTGCACGCTTCAATCCTTTCTCTGCCTCTCTCAGAGAGGCCCAGTGAGACCACTTTAACCTAATATTTCTAGATACTCTTTTTTTTCCTTTCATAGAAAAGCATCTGTAAGAAAAGCACCGTTACCGTGTGACAACATGTACTTCTGAGGGACCGAGCTGCTGAGATACGAGCGCTGCACTTGTGGGAGCAGGTTACCCACTTGTCACCCCGGGCTACTGCTAATGTCTACATGAAAATTCACTCGCAGCAGCACGGAGGGAGGAAGGAAGCTGCGAGCTGAAGCTTGCACGGGCACCTTGGCATCCACAAAGTCTCGAACGGAGCCGTCGCGTTTCGGCTATGGATACGCAATCCGCACGGATATTAATTAAGGAGATTATATCTTCGTCGTGCGCGACCAGAGGCAGGCACGAAACTCGGCGGTTCCGATTCAGTTGCGAATCGAGACACCCAGATTAACTAAGCACCGGAACGGGCACCCGGCTCCTGTTTCTCAGCTAGTGGCACTAACGATGGAATACGTGTAACGCGGCGGAGACCGGCGCTGCTTTATTTCTGCGGGCTGGGGAGGGAGAATGCAACAGAGAGATGTAGAACCTCGTAATTGATAGTTATTCTCTACAACCCCCATAGCAAGACAGGAATACCCACTGTAGAAAGCAAACGCTATAAACAGGAAGCATTAACAACGCTAAGAGATGAGTGATTTTTTTTTTTTCTTATCTCTCTTTTTTTTTTTTAATTTCTTATTTTCATGCCATTTTCAATATTAATTTTCAACTGTGGCCACACATAAAAAGGGCTGATATTTTTTATCATTTTCTAAATGAATTGTCCCACTTTCCCCACCAGATCTCCAGCATTATTCTTTTAATAAATTTTTTTTCCTATCACTTAGCCTGTCTCTGCAGGGACATCAAGTGCTCTGTTAATATTTGATTTCTGCAGAGAGGGACCATGTAGGTTGTATCATAAAGGAGATTTTTGCAGGCAGATTTTTAAATGTGAGCTTTTGGGCCAACAAATCTGTTCCAAATTATGACATAAATATTATAGCCAGTCCTCAGCGTGAAATCTAAGGGAGCTTTCAGTCTTTCAGACAGATGAAAATAAATACCCTGTGATATATCCATAAAGAATATAAGCAGGTTAGTTTCCTGAGAGACACTAATGCTGAATGTGCTTTTGGCTCCCGGAAAGGTCTCTCTAAAAGATGCTGTGTGTAGAAGGGAAGCAGGCAGCGATTACTTTGTCAAATGCTCTGGTTTCCACTAAAATGTAATATAACCTTTCCCCATATAGGTGCCTTTTGCTTTGCCACCAGAATTCATTGCAGAGGAAGGAAAGAGTCAGCTGGGAGTCCATCTACAGCACCGCAAATCCCTTTGCCAGGGGCTGGTTATGCCCATTTTACAGGTGAGAAATGAAGCCACAGAGAAAGGCTCAAAGTCCTGCAATCAACTTGTCCAGAAAATATGTGTGGATTCCCCTTTGACACTGTAGCTAATGAATCACCTCTGTCTTTACAGACAAACCAAGAAAGAAAAGTTATTTTTTTTTCCCTTAGGATCAGTTGGATCCAACAGAAATTTTAAATTATATAAATATATTATTTTTTTTTTGCATGGAAGCTCCACGATTTTGCCTTAAGTAATTTTTTTTAACCTCTTTTTATGCGAATGAAGAGTATATTTCAGGGAAATGAAGAGAAGAGATCTCAGATGGGAGCTTTATGGATTTCAGCTTGCCTGCTCACAGCCACTGTGCACGCACCAGGCTCTGCAGGACAGGCCGTGGTTACCTCCAGGAGGTGACAATCAGCCCCGCTTGCTCGGAGTGACATCTTGACTCAGCCCAGCATAGTTTAAAATTGAATTAAAACAGAAATAAAATCCTCCTCTACTTTTTAGTGTCCACACTTGAAGTGATTGAGGAAGCTGAACTTCATGCACTGATTTAGCAGAAAAGACCTCTTAGGGCTTCTTCACCATGTTTCTTAAAAGAACAGGAAACCTGCCTGGTAACTCAGAATTAAAAGGTGTTTATTTTAGACACAGCGATCGCTCACAGTAGGGCTGAGCTGAATGACTGGTCTGTTCAGTTCCCTGACTTCGGTAGCGTTCAGCAGTTCCTGAGCAAAGATAACTCTCCCTTTCCAAATTACCAAGGAGCAACTGGTCAGGATCCCAGCAAACTCCCCACCACGAGCAGCAGCTGACCCTGCAGTCACTGCAATGAGTGTCAGCCTGCCCAGCTCTCTGCATTACGCGTCATCACGAGAGCATTCAAACAGTTCTCAAGCCACAGCAGCTATATTTGACTCATCCCCTGCAGAGTTTCCCAGGTTGGCTGGAGCCCAAGGCAGCATCCTGCCCCTGGCAGAAGGGAGATATTTCCTGCTACCTGCCCCTTCAGCCCTTCCCTCTGTGCTGGGCACTGACACGAATTCCAGAGTAGGAGTTAGAGACAGGCAGCTCATGTCCTCTCTGGCTGCTCTACACTCCACTTGGAAAGACAAACAGAGCAGGATTTTGCTCAAGAACAGATGAAGTAAAGCTTAGGAAAGGTCCATCCTCAATGACCTGACCGATACCTTCCTGCTCGGTGAGGTTAACCGGAGCTGGGCATGTCTGGCCAGCTCCTCCTTCAGCTCCCAGAAAAACCAGCCCTCTGCATAGTGGAGAAGCAGTTCTGGAAGGTATAGGAGAGTCCTTTTCCTGCTTGAGCCTCCTCCGGCCAAAAGCAGCAAGCCCAGAGGCTGCTGCTATGCTGAGAACTTGGGCTGACCTGAAGCCACCTTTGCTGTGCCTCTGTGCAGACCCCCTACCTTTCTCTAAAGCCATGCAATAGGCTGAAGCAAAGACAGCTCCAGGTTTGCTGCCCTGGTAAGAGAGTTGAGGAAACTCCCTTGCTTCCCTGACTGGTGTTGGGCATTTCTTCTTTCTTCATCTCTTTCCCAGGCTGGTGGCAAGGAGGCAGAGGACCGACACCGTGCATCCCACCACCGAGCTCCCCACTTACCTTTTGGCTGCGGCGGTGCCCCGCAAACTCCATAGCTCTGGAGAAGAAGCAGCAAAGAGAGTAGTAAGGCAGAGAAAATCCTGTCCATGGCTGTGGAGGAGACGGAGCCTGGATGCAGAGTGGTGAGCAAGAGCCTTGGCCCAGACGTATTAACGTGCCCTTCCTCGGGGAGGCACGAGGCCAGCCCCTGACACGTGTGAAGTGCTGGTGGGGGTGAGGGGGTGGGGAGAGGGACTTCGAATGGAGAGGAGCAGGCGAGAAGGACTAGGAGAAAATATTGCATGAAGGTGGGAGGAGGAGGAAGTCCAGCATTGCCAGACCTCGTTCTTC
>WTSP01021694.1:12386-27993 GCA_025331215.1 Actenoides lindsayi | reverse complement strand
CCTCTGCTGCTTTCATATGCACATTTCCATTCATAATTCCTTCAGAAAACTTCTAAAACTTCTATTGCAAACCTCCACGTCCTGTGGTTCTTTTATGTTATGTCCATTATATTAAAAGCTCCATTCATCAGTTCTGAGGTTGCTGTACATGCACAGAACCAAACATGATCACCTCAGTAACAAGAGGCACACCTCCGTATCAGCAGTTTACCAACCTGGGCAGTGTCCAGCAGGGTCAGCATGGAACCAACTGCTTTCCAGTGTGGCCCAGATCAAGCATGTACTCCATACTGTCTATTTGGAAGATGGAATCTTTCCAATAAGCGGCTCTTCTTTTACAAGAGGTGAACAAAATACATCCCAAAAGACACCCCTCAGTCATCTTACTGAGATAATTCTGGTATTTTCCATCTTCACAAAGGTTCTCCTTTTAGATTTTGCTTTTGCACAGCACCAGACATGACAGGTGGGGGAACATTATCACCATAATACATTCCAAAGAGAGAGGATGGCATTAATCTTGTGTCTGTGATAAAGATTTGGGCCTCAGCAGGTCTGGTAATCACAGAATCATAGAATCATTCTGGTTGGAAGACATATTTAAGATCATCAAGTCCAACCATTAACCCGGCACTGCCAGGGCACCACTAACCCGTGTCCCTCAGCACCACATCTCCATGGCTTTGAAACCCCTCCAGGGATGGGGACTCCATCACTGCCCTGGGCAGCCTGGGACAGGACTTCACAACCCTTTCAGTCAAGACATTTTTCCTCATATCCAACCTAAACCTCCCCTGGCACAGCTTGAGTCTGTTTCCTCTTGTCCTATCACTTGTTCCTTGGGAGAAGAGACCAACCCCACCTGGCTCCAACCTCCTGTCAGGGAGTTGTTGAGAGTGAAAAGGTTTCCCCTGAGCCTCCTTTTCTCCAGGCTGAACAACCCCAGGAGCTGCTCCTCACCAGACTTGTGCTCTAGACCCTTCCCCAGCTTTGTTGTCCTTCTCTGGACAGGCTCCAACCCCTCAATGCCCTTCCTGGAGTGAGGGACACACACAAAAAAATCACATCTACTCACTTTTGTTTGTGGGTTTGAAGAAGAAGGGGGCTATGACAGCAATAGCACTGGCACCTATGGCTGCTGCGTGTCTCGCCTGTAAAGGAGAGAACGGAAAGCGTGTGAAGGTACATCTGCTTTGTATGGTTTGCACAGATAGTGGGAAGGAATCCTATCATATACGCACCAGCTCTTGGCACTCTGGCAGACTCAGTGCTCCCACATGAATGATCACATGATCCAATCTGCACAAGAACAAATTCAAAAGATTTGGGGGAGGTTCCGGTGACGGTGAAAAAACATCAGTCTGCCAGAATGAATCCCTTCAGACCAGGAAGCAACAGAACAAGAACTTCATTGAGCTAGACTAAATTTAAAAGGGATTTGACTCTGTGCTGACCTGATGAGCAGACACAGGGAGAAAATGCTGCCAGCCCCGGGCAGCTGGCGGTGGAAAAAAGAAAACACATTTGCAAATATGAATCATGTGTGACTCCTTGGAGTTGTATTTGCAAGGCTGTCAGGAGGAACAAGTTTTAGCATTTTATTAAGACACTAAGAATTTAAGGGGCAGCTGGGCAAAGGGAAGGATATCAAAGCACCTTGGCTTTCCAAACCTCTCGCTCTGCAGAACTACCAGAAGAGTTCAACCTCAGCAGCACCTTTGACCGCTCGTCTGCTCCTGCCAGGAATCTCCCAGGTTCCAGTCCCTCCATCCCATTTCTGCATTTCTCCTTTACACCCACACAGACCGTGAGCCTTCACACCGCTTTATTTCCGCTCACGATCCTTCTCACCCAAAACACCTCCTCCTCTCCACATCCTCTGGCACAGCAGCTAAGAGGATGGCATCAGTGAGACATGAATATGACAGGTACAAGAGCTGGAGAAGAGATCTGCAGTGGGGTACACAGCTGCAAATCCAGGTCTAATTCCTTCTTCTCCCACTGAGCTGCATCTTTAGGGAAGCACCAAAACACTTCACACCTCAGCTTCCCCCATAACAAAGCATTTTATAGGTGAAAAAGTTCAGAAATGCTCACAAGGCATAAAGAGGCAGATTGCTCTTTACTTTCATTTCTTTTCAGGCATAAGCACAGCCCTTTTTATCCCCAGAGCCCTTTTTTGTCCCCCTGCCCCAGTGTGCCCAAAAGGCAGGACTCTCACAAGCTCTCTAAGCAGCAAATGGACACCAGCTAACAGACAGTAACAAAACCACAGACTTCTGTGATAAAGGAGGTAGGGAACAAAGCACACCAACAAAGTACACCAAAAAAAGCAGCCATCAGTAGATGTGGCTTTGCAGTCGGGCATAACGTATCCTAACACAAGATCTGGAATCCCTTGTTCACTCTCAGTTACTCACTTGTCTTTTCCTTGGCATACCCATTCTTCAGCCAACTGCTTCCTCTCCTGGATGGTAAGGGATAGTCCTTCTCCTGTTGTGCCATTCACTGTTTCAACACAACACAATACACTTGCTGAGGCCTGGCCTACGTGCATGGGTTTTACCAAAGACAAGAATGGACATTTTTGATGATATTAAAGAGAAATATTTTCCCCCAAACACATTTTGAGATATCAATGGTCCGTACCAGTGTCTGCACAGGGATTGCAGTGTTACCATCATCCAGTGCTTGTGTCAGAATCCTGGGTGTTTCAGGATCAGCAGCAGAGGGAGGGAGGGAGGAGGTAGAATCAGCTGCTGAAACTGGGAAACTGTCCCCCAGCACCTCCTCCCCACAGACACTACCTCCTTCTCCCCACAGTGAGTCAGGCCACGACAAGAGCAGCTAATCAAGCAGTAACTGCCTATCCTCCACCCCAAGGAAACAGCCTGAGCTGAAATCTGGCATCTTTGTGGAACCACATGTCCTACCTGGGCTAAAGCACCCTTGGAAAACAACCACAAGCCAGAGCGTTCAGTCACGAAAACCAGAGGGGAGCTGAAGCCCTGCCACCCTCTGCTCTGCACTCTTTTGACTGAAGATGTGAACCAAAATCTTATCACTGACCAGCTTACTTAGCTATGGCAGGCTGTCAATTAAAGTGGTTCAGCAGATGCCGTATTCTCTACCCAGCCATCCCTGCTGACCCCACAGCAGTCCCTGAGACATGGCAGAAAAGAGAGTTGGGAGCAGTGAGCACCTCACTGTCACTCACTGCACCACAGGTATCCTAAAGAAGCCCATTTGGCTTTGATGAGCTCACTGAATTCCCTGGACTCCAGAGCTGCTGTTTTTTAATCAGATGACTGTATGTTGCCCGGGCAAAGGGGAGAATCATTTGGTTGAGTCTTCTCTGCCAACACAGCATTACCCATTCGTCTGAGGGAATGCCACTGTGTGAAGGCCATGCTTATTTTATCCCACCCAGAAAATGGGGTGTATGCAAAATCAGATGCCCCAAGTATTGCTTGCACTCTCTCCATGGTAAATGTAAACATCTAGGATGATCCCACATCCACAGTCCCTCCCACCACAGCTCTTATCAGGCAAGATACCATAGGATTGTCACCTGGGCAAAAAGAGTGTAAAGCATTTTCTGTCAGAAAGCCACTTACCAAAGACGCTCTTCACGTTCTGCTCTCTTACCAGGTAATCCACATATTGACCAATCACTGAAAGGTTAATTTGTCTGAAATGAAAGGAAGCACAGCAACCTTTCTGAGGAGCCTCAGCAACCGTGTCTGCTCACAGAGAGCTTAAACTTAGAGATTAGAAAGCAATAACAACAGAAAAAAGGCATGTATTTTTGAATCCTTGCATTTGTACACTCACAAATTACCCCAAGATATGATACCCTCAGCATGGGTTTCACATTTTGGATAACAAGAGTTCAGTTCTGAATTCTTCTTTCCCACTTCTCTTCTTCCAAACTAGGACATTCACTGTTCCAACCTTTTATCTCAACTGGTGATTACTGCAGTCTCGTCATTGCAAAGGACTTCATTTTGGGAGTGGAAGATGTGAGAGAATAAGAAGCACTCAAACCTCTTTTGACTGTTGAGGGAAACAGGAGTCCTCTTGAGGACACGAAGATATTTGTGCAAGTGCTGGCAAATAGTTAAAACTACACTTCTAACTGCTGGACTGTGAAATGGCATCTGCTGGATGTGACTTTGACCTCTCTCCCTCATAAAGGATGAGGAAAGCAACAGACTTCCCTGACAAACAGGGGAAACTGAATTCTAGGTTTATCTTCTCTGCAGGACAGGCTTTTTTTGGTTTATTAGTGCATAATATTTCATAGTTGCTTTCATTTGTCAAACATACAGACAAACCCTACGGTCTGGAAGGCAATTCTGGGACCTGGACCAGGTTCACACACCACCAGAATTTCACAGCTGCATCCACAGAACAAGTCTGGTGAGGGGCAGGCATTCCAGGCTGCGAGACCAGGTCACTCGCCAAACACCACGCTGCAATAAATCTGAGTAGTAATAAAAAATGAAATTGGAAACAAGCTTCCTTTAAAGAAAGAAACGAAGCAGTGACTGCAAAGCAAATGAGCTCCCTTGCGGAGACAGTCCCGTGCTCTACAGCACCTTCCAAGAGTAAAGGCTCACTTTCAGAGGACTGAAAAAGCAAATCTTCACCGTCTCCCTCAGAAACACAGTCAGACCTTGACACTTCCCCCTGTCAGGGCAGCTCGGGGTCCTTTGCTGACTGAACAACTCTTGTCTTGCAACATCAAAACGCAGTAGGGAGGACATCTGTTTACCATTGCTGCTTTGAGGAACGCTGAATTTCAAGTTTCGATTCGATGTTATTTTCAGAACAGTGCAGCCCTTGCGATGTTTTCTTCTGGTTTAGACTAATTCCATGCACACAGGACTACCCGCGAATGCACACACGAGTTAGCGAGGGGGAAAGGGAAGTTTAAAAGGCCTGCAGATTTTTGCCAATTTTCTAGCTCTCGAGAGCTCTTCTTAACTAGGACTGATAATCCTTAACGAACGGGGAAACACTGCAATACTCTATACATATACATTAACTATGATTTCATTTGCACCTACAAAAGCAACAGAAAAAGAGATGGGAGACTGATCCAAACTCTCTAACCCCAGACCTCCAGCACTTGCTGGGCAACAGGAGGATGCAGAGGCAAAGGGATCCCGCTTTAGTGCTAGCGGGACCAACCTAGTAGTTCCCCAGTCCCATCAGAGATCTGATTTAAATAAAAAACACAAAAAAAAACCCCAACCAAAACCCACCAAACTGACCAGTTCCAAGTAAGAAAGAAGGAAACTCGGAGCCTGAAGTAGCAATAATCAGTGCAGTTTTGACAACTCACCCATCAGGAGTCATTGGAGTGATTGTAGCTGCTACAAGACCCTGTAACTTCTTTCCGGGTGCCATTGAGCTGTTTGGAAAAGAGATAAAAACGATTATTGTCTTTATTTAAGTGACGCTCAGCTTCTGTTAGAAGCAAAACCAGACCGACAAAGTTCAGAAGGAGCAGACTTTGCAAGGCTGTTAACTACGGTTAGAGAGAATCGGCTTTTTGCTGTTGAAAGAGCAGCTTATTGCAGCCAGCACCAGGACAGGACAGGACTGGGAGCAGCTTAATGCATCCCAGGGCAGGACTGGGAGCAGCTCATTGCATCCCAGCAGGGGACTGGCAGCAGCCAGGTGCAGTTGGGTTTCAGAGCCATCTCTTTCACCTTTCCTTTCCCGATTCAGGCAGCGGGCTAGCACCTACCTGGTAACACCCGGCAGCCCGGAAGGGAGAGGAGTTTCGCAGAGAACCGGGCTCAAAACTCTTGCCCCGAGCACAGCTGCCTGTCAGCGACCCCCCAACACCCCCTGTGACCCGCAGGCCTGCGGGCAGCGCTGACCGAGCCGAGGGCCCGCCCAGGTGGCTCTGACCGCGGGAAGCAGGCAGGAGGCCGCCCCGCAGGGCACCCACGGCAGCCCCGGGCACCCACCACCCACCACCCTCCCCTCGTCTCGCCTCGGCGGCGGCAGGCCCAGCTTCGCTGAGCCTCCGAGGCGGCTCCGCCCCGGCCCTCCCCGCTCCGCCCCGGCCCGGCCCGGCGAGAGGCGGTGCTGCCCCGGCCCTCAGCGGCGGCTCGGGCCCCGGGTCAGGCCCAGCGGGATCCAGGCACCGCCTGCAGCTGCTGCGGGGTCGGGAGGCGCTGAGGGGGCGCCGGGCTGGAGGGCAGGGGAACCGGCATCGCCTGACAGCTCGCCACGGCCACCAGCGCCTCATCGCTGCCGGCTCCCTTGGGTGGCCGCTGGAATGGCCACCGTCCCCTCAACCTCCCAGAACCCACATCGGACCGATCATGGAATCATGGAATTGTTTTGGGTGGAAGAGACATTTAAGATCATGGAGTCCAACCATTACCCCAGCACTGCCAGGGCATCACCAACCCACGTCCCTCAGCACCACATCTCCACGGCTTTGAAACCCCTCCAGGGATGGGGACTCCACCCCTGCCCTGGGCAGCCTGGGACAGCCCTTCACAACCCTTTCAGTCAAGACATTTTTCCTCATATCCAACCTAAACCTCCCCTGGCACAGCTTGAGGCCATTTCCTCTTGTCCTATCACTTGTTCCTTGGGAGAAGAGACCAACCCCACCTGGCTCCAACCTCCTTCCAGGGAGTTGTTGAGTGAGGAGGTCTCCCCTGAGCCTCCTTTTCTCCAGCCTGAACAACCCCAGGCCCCTCAGCTGCTCCTCACCAGACTCATGCTCTAGACCCTTCCCCAGTTCATTGCCCTTCTCTGGACAGGCTCCAGCCCCTCAATGTCCTTCTTGGAGTGAGGGACACAAAACTGAACCCAGGATTCAAGGTGTGGCCTCCCCAGTGCCCAGTGTGGGGGACAATCCCTGGCCCAGTCCTGCTGGCCACACTAATGCTGACACAAGCCAGGATGCTGGTGACCTCCTTGGCCACCTGGGCACACACCGGCTCATCTTCAGCTGGCTGTTGACCAACACCCCCATGTTTAAAAGCTAGGGCTTGTTTGGATTATTAATCACTCTTTCCAAACTTTAAAAAATAAAAATAAATAAATAAACATTGAAAAATAAGTAACAGGGTAGAGAGAGAAGAACACTGGCTGCGTGCCTGAGGAGACACCAGGCCCTAGCAGAGGCTTTGCTGGAGGGATGGTACCTACCAGAGACAAGATGGATGGCAGCACCACTGGGCATCAGGGCAGGAGATTTGGGGGGGGGTTGTTTAACAGCTCCATGAATTTCAGCAGGGATTTCTGCCCAGGTGTGAGCCACTGCTGAAGAAAAAGGAGGTATCTTTTTATTGATGGCTGAAAATAAGGAGGGAAGCCTGGGTGCAGACTAGACATGTGTTTGCAGCTGAAGGTCCCCTTAGGTTGTCTACCCATGCGCTCCAGAGCTGCCTGAGAGAGAGAAGTTCATACTACTGCTGTGATCAGCAGCATCAAATGCTCTACTGGGGCTGTCTGCTGGAAAGACACATCCGCTGCATGGTGCAACAGAAAGAAACCCACATTTTCTGCAGTTCTGTGCCACTGAACAAGAGGATTTGGGAAGGCTCCTCATGGTAAGTTCAGAACAAACCCACACTGTGCCTTGTAAAGTGAGCAAGCACCAGAGGGCACATCTAAAAGAGCATCTCTACCAGCGCCTCATATTTGCAGTTCTTTTACAAGTCATTGCTGTTTGGCTAAGAAAAACCCCAACCAGTAACATACAGACATGTATGAACAGAAAAACCATGCCATGAGCCAAAAGCCATGAGATGCATAGAAAAGGGAATTAAGGAGAAGACCCTCTCCATTTTGGCTCCACTATGTGCATCACCATTACCTGGGTGCACCTCATGTTCTGTGGGCTGCAGAATGCCACGAGGACTTCAACCAGGAAAGGCTTCACCTGCCCATTCCCTCATCTCCTGCCCGTTCCCTGTCCCACTGTGGAGCTGGAAGTGCTCCCAAGACCAGTGCAGTGCTCTGGGACACGCAGCCTGGGGAGCTGTGAGGATCCATGCTGTTGCATGAGAAAGGCAAAGGGAGGTCAGGCTATGACATGTGAGAAGAAAACAATGGTTCACGAGGAGGTAAAACCGCTCCCTCCCTGCACGCAGCCCATGTGGCTCTAGTTTTCTTCTCCAAAGTGTGGTTTTAGCAGATGTGTACCACGTGCAGTGCAGAGTCTGGGCCCCACAGCAGCAAGACAGCGGTGCACAGCACAGTTTTCCACCCTCTCACCAGAACCACTGCTGGTCTGGAATTCCAATCTTCTCCCAGCAGATCTGACAACCAACACCTCTTAAGACAAGGTAGTATCCTGCAAAATTGGTGGCTGACATTGAAGAGGCTCAGGAGAGGCTATGAAAGGGCATACAGAGCACATATGGACTGACCACCAAAAAGACATCAGTAGGTCTTTCTGGAATATGCCCCAATGCTTGCAGCTCACAGCTCCTAGGGAAAACCACTTGGGTTTTCTACGTCCATCCCTAAAACAGGTACAATAAACCATCCTGCCTTCAGTGCATGCTTCCAGGTCTTCCACCAGAGCATGTTCTGAGAGCAACAGAGAGGACAATCCCTCCGTTGTTGTGTGCTCTGGGAGAACATTTTTCATGTAGTCACATAACGATCTCAGGAGTTTGGGTTTGTGGTATTCCTCCTCCACTCCAAAATATGCTCGCTGTGGGCTGTTCACATGCAGAGATCATTTTCCCTAGGGTTTGGCTTTATTAACAGGTTCTCATGTATTTTTCTTTTTTTTTTTTTTTTTTTTTGAGGTTCATCTTGTTCGTCCTGAATTCCCCCCTTCTCTATGCTCCCCCAGAAATTACTTCTTCTCTACCCTCTTCCATCCCTATCTCACCTATCAGGTTTAACAGTCCCAGCTGTCTCCACCTCTCCTTGTAACAGATCCTCCAAGCCCATAAGCATCTTTGAGGCCCCTGGACTCCCTTTAGGAAGTCTACATCTTCCCTTTACTGGGGAGTCCAACACCCCCGATGTGTCTCACCAGTGCAGAGCAGAGGGGAAGGATGACCTCCCATGATCTGCTGGCAACTCTCTTCCTAAGCAGGATACTGCAGGGTCACACCACTGGCTCACATTCAGCCTGGTGTCCACCAGGACCCCCAGGTGCTCTTCAGCCAAACTGCTTTCCAGCTGCATGGACCCCAGTCTGTACTGGTGCATGGACTTACTCCTCGCTTTGTTGAAGTTCCTGAGGTTCCTGTCAGTTCATTTCTCCAGCCTGTCCTGCTGCAAACTTGTTAGGAGTTCTCTCTGCTTCATCAGTCAGGTCACCAGTGAAGAACCTCAGCAGTACTGGCCCCAGAACAGTGTATTTTGGGAGGTTTGGAAACAATTCAATGCTCTGTAGAGCCATTTAGAGAGCATTCAGAAGACTTCCTGAGTATTTTAAGAGTATTAGAGCTACTTTGTGCTGTTGACAGCACATGGGAGTAGTTCTACAGCAGTTTGTAGTTTAGAGCTGCTTAGAACAGTCTGTAGGAGTTACAGGTTGGCCTAGAAGGGTTTTAGAGCTGCTTAAAGCTCGTTAGAGGAATTTCAGGAGTGTGTAGAGGAGTTTATTGTACGGTTGGGATCTAGAGGCATTTGAGATGTATTTAGAGACACATCAGTGCTGCTTACAGCAACACAGAGGAGCTTTAGATTGGTTTGAGGTGCTCTGAGGATTTTAGAAGAGGTTTGGTTACAGAGCTTACTGTTTTTAGAGTGCTTTACAGGAGTTTTGGGAAACTTTACAGGACTTCAGAGCTGCTTAGAACTGTTCATAGGGCTTTTAGAGGGCTGAGAACAAGTCAAAGCAGCGTGGAGCTGCTTAGTGCAATTCAGAGCAGTTTTGGAGGACTTCAGAGAAGTTTTAGCGACATTTCTCTAAACAGGAGTTTCAGAACTGCAGGAAGGAGTTGCAGAGCAGTTGCAAGGAGACCGAGGAGGGTTTGAGATCTGTTTTGAAGCATTTTACCACTGCTTAAAGCAGTGCAGAGGAATTTTAGGTATTAGTGTTGGTTAGAAGCTTTTCAGAGATAGAGTTTAGGAGGTTTTAGAGGAAATTTAGAGCTTCTTACCTTTGTTTATAGCTTATTAGAAGAGGTTTAGAGCTGTTTAGATGGGTTGTAGGGCCATGCAGTGCGTTGTAGAGGTATTCTAGAGCTCTTTAAAGGTCAGACTTGTTTAGCAGCACCCTAGGATGTTTTCAAGTTGGTTAAATGATTTTATAAGGTGCAATGTAAAGGAGGGGTAAAAAGCTCTTTAAGAGCTTTCTAGTTTTGTAGACATCTGGTGTGATTTTAGAGGTGTTTGGAGCACTTCACAGCATACTCAAGGAGTTTTAGAAGAGTTTAAAAGGCCCAAAGGAAATTGGGGGATCTTCATCAGATCAATGCAGAGGAGTTCTAGGTTAAGGTTAGATGAATCTGAATGCTGCTGAGAGGAGGTTTTAAAAGAAGTTGATGCAGTTTAGAGGACCCTATAGCACTCTTTAAAGGGATGCTACAGCTCCTCAGAACTGCTTAGTGTGCTTCTGAGGAGTTTTGGATGAATCTGGAATTATTTTCCAGATCTTTAAAGTTGTTTACAGGAAATTTAAATGCATTTTAATGGTAGCAATAAATTGTTAGCGATGTTTGGTTATTTAGTGGAAGTTTAGAGCTAACTGGAGGAGTTTTAGAGATCACTTAGACGTGTGTAAATTCAATCTGTTTTCAGGCTGCCTAGAGGAGAATGGAGATGATGGTAAAGATTCTAAGACTCTCTCGTATCTAGATTGGTAAGGGACTGTGTGATTACCAGAAGGAAAAAGAACTGTGCTTCAGCCAAATCCGACACACAAACCATTCCACGGGGGTCTGAAGGACAGCACAGGCCCATTTCAGCAGTACTATGTAATATGATGGATAATTGCTAACTCTCTTCATTCCTCCTACAGTCATCAGCAAATGGATACCTGGGGGAATTTATATTCAGGAGAATATAAATTCTTTTTGTTGTTGTTGTCACTGTGTTAACACTTCCAACATTTTCTACACTGTCTGCAATTTACTGCCCCTTCCTTTACTTCTCCTTTCCCCAAATCACACTTTTCCCTACCTAGATGTGGTTTTGACATCTGGATTTTCCTGTTTCTCAAGCTACTTTGAGTGCAGTTCTGGTTGGGCATAATTAAGTTGTAGTCTTGCTTCTGTTTCTCTCTGAGATAAAGAAATGTATCCAGATACAATTTTCTTTTAAAGACAGACTCAAGTCTCCCTTCAGAACAAACAGAAAGTACTCAAGTCTAAATGATGGCAGAAATTCATAAAGCAACACCCGTGCACGTGATGAAATTCTAGGCTGGTATTCAGAAGTATGTCATCTGAGAAGGTGACGTGATGTCATTCTGTGGAGAGCATCTACCTCATTTTCTCAGCTCTAAATCTAAAGGTGCAAAAACTGGAAGAAATGCTGACCTCTCAGACTTTAAATTAGAGTTTTCAACTGTGAAGTTTGGTGTCGACTCTGCCAGCAGCTTGACAGTTTAACTCTTCTAGAATGGAGCATAACCTGGAGGATTTTCCCAATTGAGGATTTTCTTAACTGTCCTACCACAGACATTTAGACTGGTGTGCCTGTTGCATAAAAGATGTAGAAGATACAAAGGAGTTAATTTTTTAGATGTTAAGATGCTTAGTGTTTCATCTTCCCAAGCACAGTTCACTAACAGATACCAGAGTATATTCAAATGTAAAGCTTTAGAAATAGGAAGAACTATCACTGGATCCATTACTGAGCTGAAGGGGACGCTGGCAACAAAGGGAGTTTGAGGGACTTTTGCATTCAAGCAAAACTCACCTCTGCAGACAAACAACAGTGCCATCTGCTGCAGAGTGCAGCATTGGCTCATCTGGAGAGAGGAGAGACCAAGCTCTTAAAAGAATCCACCTCTGGAGGCCTTACTTGCGTAACCTAAATAACAAAAATGCCCATCAAACCCCCACTGGTGGAAGATGGGAGAAGTTCTGATGTGATCCACACTCGTGAGACAAAGAAGCTAAGGAGACAAAATTCTCAGCAAGGGTAACTGGGTGATTTGTGCTGAGGTGGCGAGCTGCATCGACAGGCCAGAAAGAGAACACTTTCAGCCGTGTATCCCTGATGGACAATTACATTGCAAGGGCTTTGGAATGGATTCCTTATTCTGCTTCACATCACCCAGTCTGTACCAGTGTGGTCCTCAGCTCGTACTGATGAAGAGCCATCACAAGAGAGGTGCCCAGCAAGAAGCTCACCAGTTCAGTTTCAGTTACCTCTTCATGGCTTTCGGGGAAAAGTGGAAAATATTGTCATAAGAGACCATTTTCATTAAGATACTAATCCTCATCCCCTGAGCCTGTCTGCATCATCTCTGGGCATGTTCTCAGGTCCTGGGGACTCCACAGGGAAACCCTGGGCTCTCTAGGGCAATTCCTGCATACCTGGGTCTTTTTCAGACTTGTGGGGCTGTTCCCATCATTTCTGGGCCCTTCAGCAGAGACAGGAGCTTAAGCTAGGCCCTGGGCAGAAGAGCTGCCAAGTGGTCTCAGCCCATGCACCATACAGAATGGAGAAAGCTGAGAGAACAAGGGGAAGGGCGGAGCCTCAAAGCAAGTGAAGGAAAAGATCACCTTAAAAGTCTAGGAAGGTAGATCAAAGGAAAAAAAATAAAAATGCAGAGCCACTGTGCTGCTGCCTACAAAGACAGGGCAGAAAGTATCTGCCTGAGGGACTGCTGGAAGATGCAGATACAAAAATTCTTCTTCCAGGAGCCAATTCTGAACTCCTACCTTCATCTGGAGACTGTCTAGCAGGTGAGTTGTAAGAGGCCTTGGGCTGTTGTGGTTGCCAACTACTTCCTTCCTCTATATTGCTTGAGAGCATGATTTGGTATGGATTGTTGGTGACTTCAAATACTGGAGTAATGTAAATGTCTGTCCTCCTTAAGGTTGTTGTTTTGAGCCCCCTCTCAGTTATATTCTCAGATGACCGATGCCTAGCTCCTTCCTCTTCAGAGCTGTGCTTGCAAAGGTGGTGTATTTTCTCTCTCACCTCAGGCTACAGCTTAAGGCACTGTTAAATAACATCTAAAAAAGCAAAAATAGCAATACAATAGGTTTGGGTCAAGGCTTTTTTCTAGCAGACACTGTTATCTATGTGACCTTAATCCTGTTTCCCTGAATGATACCTTCTTATTTTGAAGATTGAAAAAAAGTCACCTTGTTTCATGTTCTTTTCTTTTGTGAGAAGAATCTGTTGAGAGCAGAAGGTGGATGAATTTGCAGGGGAAGCTGAATTCACTTCCTCTCCTTCCATTACTCAGAGAGGACTGCAGATTTCCTGTGGATTTAGCTAAATATTAATGCAGGCTAAAGAAGTTTACTGAGACAATCACTTGTGGGGTTCAGCTGACAGCAAGATCCCTAAACAGATCCATATTAAAAAGAACCCTTATTTTGGAAAGAAGCCAAGTGAATCAAGCAGTATATAAAGATGAGAAAGCTCCTGGTCTCTCTCTGGGCTCTAGGGACAGAAGACAGGAAGGTTTAGGAAGGTTTTACACAGCAGCTGGGAGGAAGGATTAATTCTCCAAACCTCAGATGATTCCAAAATGTGACCTCCAGCAGAGAAATCCTGGAAAATGCCGAGTCAAGAGTGCTCTGGAGTGGTGCTGGATGTAGGAAGCTTTTTATTTGGTCAAAGCCAGCCAGTCCCATGCAATCTCCGATGAAGTGAGCTGCTAACAAGGAGTCACTCAGAAAGATTTTAGGTTACGGTGTCACTGAGCCAGCTGTTCAAGGTAGCTGGGAGATGCAATCATTTCATGTGTCACTTGTAATTCATTAGCTGTAATCAAGCAAAAAAGCACAACAAAATCCAAGTATCCATTTCCAGAAAGGAAATTATTTTTGGCTGAAGGCCAATCCAGTGGTAACAAACTGGTGTGCTGACATATAACACGTCGGCTAGAGCATAAGGTCTAAACACCATCTTGTTAGTTATAGCAGAGATTTCACTTCCTCAGTTTGCAAGGGATAATATGGAATCTGCCTGGAACAGTGCTATAGGGTACATTCAACTGCTTACATAGAAGACGGTATGCTTCTGCTTCTTCAGTCTCCTTGATGGAAGTGAGAGCAAGATATAAAATGGAAATTGCTAGAAGGCTTGCTCTTCCTTTAGAGCGAGGAGATAAGAGGCTTCTCTTGGGAGATGAATTTGCAGAAAGCCACGGTTCATCTAACAACAGGTAAAGACACTTCTGCTGCCCTGAACTATTACTTACAATACCTACAGCTAATGTCACACACTCAACTACTGTGCTGTGGAGATAGTGGCTTCTGCATCATCTGATGCGTGCGTGTTCACAAAACAAAATGCCACTTACACGTCAAGAGTCTCGGCTCTCTTAAATCAAAGTGAGTACTAAGCACAAGGCTGACTGATGCTCTGACAGGCTTAGGCAGAAATGCAGAACTGCCTGGAGCATCTGGGTTGTGACCACTTGTTAGAATATGTGAGTGGCCAGACTGGAGACACAGGTGTCCCTCTCGTGCCATTTTTTCCTGTTACACTACAGGCTTGTCACTTACACGAACGTGATATAAAGTTAACATTAACCAGACTGTAACAAACCATATTTTCCCAGGCTTCTCCAATCCTGACATGGTGAGTGGAAAAGCTGCAGCAACAGAGCAGACGTCATTGCAAACGATGGGAACTCAAGGTCTTGCCTGGGCTTGTTACACACAGGGTCCATATAGAGGAAAAAACGGACATCACAAGAGACTGTGTCACAGCCTCGTCCTTCTCCAACAGAAGCTGCTGGCCTGGAAAGCTGTTACTGAAGTAAGAGTTCATTATGGTGTTCAGCACAGAAGCGCCTGCTGAGAATCATAAAGTTACACTACAAACCCCATGTTGGCATGTGCTTGTGCTGGGAGGGTAAGGGAACGGTACAGAAAACTTCATCTTGCTTCATCAGCCATTCTAGAAAATACCAGCCAAGTCCCTGACAGATATATATGTGTAACATTAAACAGAGGTGTCATAGACTACCTTTGAGGCTTAATTATTGCCTGTTTAATTAGTACAATTAGGGCTCCTCTGTGGGCAGCAATTCTTTGCATTAGAGGTATAGTATATAAATCATTGACTGCCTTGGTTTGAAAGGGACCATTAAAGGTCATCAAGTCCAATCCCCTGCAGGGAGCAGGGCCATCTGCAACTAGAGTAGGGTGCTCAGAGCCCTGGCCAACCTCACCCGGAATGGTTCCAGGGATGAGGCATTAACTGCCCCTCTGGGCAACCTGGAACAGTCTCACCACCCTCAATGGCAAAAATGTCTTCCTTCTCTCCAGTCTCAATCTCCTTTTTTTAGTTCAAAACCATCACCCCTTGTCCTGTCACAACAGGCCCTGATAAAAAGTCTGTCCCCATTTTTCTGACAGGCCCCTTGAAGCACTGAAAGGCCACATGAAGGTCTCCCCAGAGCCTTCTCCTCTGCAGGCTGAACCCCCCCAGCTCTCCCAGCCTGGCCTCCCAGCAGAGGGGT
>WTSP01021694.1:0-12286 GCA_025331215.1 Actenoides lindsayi | reverse complement strand
TCCAGCCCTCCCAGCATTGCTGGGGCTCCTCTGGCCCCGCTCCACCAGGTCCCTGTCTCTGCTGTGCTGAGCACTCCTGAGCTGGCCCCAGCACTGCAGGGGGGTCTCTCTGCCCAGAGCAGATCCCTGGGAGCAGAGGGGCAGGATCCCCCACCTCCCCTGCTGCCCACGCTGCTGGGGGTGCAGCCCAGAGTGCCAGTGGCTGCTGGGCTGCGAGTCCCCAGTGCCAGGTCACATCTGACTGTGGTATTTAAGCAGTGTGAGCCAATAAAGGCTGCCCGATTTGGCTTCTCCCCATGCAGCAGCCAGTCAGGCAAACTGGCAGTGTACATACACTGCTGATCTTCCCTGTCCTATGTTCCACAAACTACTAGGACCCTAAGGTGCTAAAACAATTATCTCACATTATTTTCCCCTGTAAAGGGCAAGTGGGACAGTTAGTGTACTAGGTTTTCCCCTATTTGGTGGTACGAGTGAGACTGTGTGTCAGCTTCCATCACAATCCCTTCCCCATGCCCCTAATTATACACGTTTTGTGTTTGTGTCTATTTATGTACAGAATACATGTCCCCATGTCTGTCCTGCTGTCCCTTCCAACTGTTTACATGTTCTCTCAATGTATACGCGAAAAACAAGAATGCTGGAAAACAACTTCTGTGGAAAACACTGCTGATTGTTCTCCAGCCTCGGGCTACTCCACCACAAACAGTTAGCTCTTTGTTGGTGACATCAGCTGGACACATCTAAACTGACTGGGGATTTGTTCTGGGCCTCTCTGCTTCAGAAACACAAAGCCAGAATCCACAGTGGGCCTGTGTTTATTGCCAGATTAACTGCCCCCCTCTTCAAGGCAATACTTTGCGCTTACGATCTGGGTATAATTTAATGAGATTTGCCAAAATACTGCAGCTGGGTATAGTTTTTTGACATGGCCTTCCCTACTCTGGAGAAAACAATTATTAGCATGCACTTGACAGGAACATTAGGGTGCCAGAGGAATGGACCAGCCAACCTTACACAGGCACGTGCCTGTAAATCCTGAGGGAAGGCTATGAAGTTGCAGCTTCTGCTTCTCCAAACCACCCTGCTGGTTCTCCTGTTTGGCCCAAGCAGAACACGGCTAAAATTGAAAGGCAGCTTACTCTGTAAAATGAAAGTACAAAGCATGCAGAGAACTGGTTCTGCATTTCAGGCCTGAGCACGTTCTAGCAATCAACCACTCTTTACACCACCCCAGTTCCGTGGCTTTAGAGGTACAGTTGTGATTGCTGTTTGGCAGGGTTGGGGGAGGGAGTTATTCCTGATTTTAGAACAGCAGCGTGTCACACAGCATCCCGATGAAGTTCTCCACGAGCACAGAGTGTTTCCCATTAGAAGTCACTCCCAGCTATTGATTCCGGATGTCCCAGAGAGCTCGGCCCGAATTTGGCTGCAAGGAATTTGCACAAAGTGTGACAAATGTGGGAGGTGTTGTCACAGCTCCAGCTGGGAAGTTTAATCTGCCCTATTGTGCCGGTACCTAAATAGGTCTGGAGCTGCAGCTGGTTAAATGAAGAGTCCAGCCTCACTCTGGCAGGCCAGCGTTTCACAATAGCTTTGTATAACCCCTTTGTGCAGAAATCCAAGGGCTAAGGGGGCTGATTAGCCTCGAATACCGCTCAGAACAGACAGCTATTATGGAACACTGTCTGCCTTTCACAGCATGCCAGCAGCAATCTCGTGAGGATGGCCCCAGCTTAGTTTGCGGACGCATTTCTACCGTTTCACCTTGGGGGTAAAAAGGAAAAGCTGCCCCGTACCACTACTGTCACGTAATCTGAGTTGGGGGGGAGGGGGAGAACATCTTTTATGTGAAATTCTTTCTCCGGACAGCACAAAACCTGCCGCTAACCCTGACGTAAGCAGGCACAGAGCCGTGGAAACCTGGGGAAGTTACACAAGGGTGCAAAACTGTTTACGGAGCCGGATCACACACTGGAGCCAGTGTTGCCTCGTGGGCAGTAGGCTGGGCTTTCGGCATTCGCGTGGGAGCTCGCCAATGAGACCCAGAGGAGCAGAAGGCTACAACCTTCTGGTTTTCATAACAGCACCCCCCTCCAGCAGGGCTGAGGCATGGGCGGAGTTTGACCAAACTAAAATAAACACTGACACGCAGCCTCCTGTGAGTATGTGCAGCCTCGGGACAGACTGCCAGAGCTAGAAGGATACTGACAGCTGAAAAGGTAAGCACCTCTGCTTTCTCAAGACAGTTAGCAGCTTGCAGAATGGCACGTTCTGGCTACGCTCGGTTGCTGCATCAGCGTGGCCTGTGAAGATGCTCGTTAGGCTCCCCGGCCCTTTGGCCCGTGTGTAACAGCCGCAGGGAACGCCTGGATGCCCTGCAGTCCCACTTACGTGAACAGATGAACAGCTCAAAGCTAAGCTTTCCTGTAGATCTCAAAGAATTCAACTAAATCTCTGGAGGATTCTGCTCAGTTTGGCTTTCCCCTACCCAAAAGCGTTGTTTTATGTCACTCAAAAATATTTCAGGCAAGTAGTCACTCACAGTACCGGCCCCAAAGCTGTAAGACAGAGCTGGGGGAGGTCTAACCAGAATTTAAGGTGCATTGGGGAGGGGTTGGAATTGGCAAGTGCAGAGAGAAGCCAGCTTGTAGAGCAGCTACTACAACAGCATTTCTGCAAATGGAGCAACATTTACTTGCTTTCTAACCTAGCCAGGAGCACACAAAGAGGAGAAACGTGTTCTCTGTCAGGCTGTAGCAAGGAGAAATAAAAGTGACATGGCAGCAAAGCAGCAGCATCTTTGCCTTTGAAGTGGCAACGAAATAAAATACTGGAGGGAGTTTCAGTTTAATTGCTCGTATTTCCCTTCTGATAAAACGGTTGGATTCCTGCTCGATCGTGACATTCTGTTCATCTCTAAATACTACTGACAAAAAGCATACTGGAGTACAACTGCCCGGCTTGGGACCGTCGTCCAGTCACCAGCTGGTGACCAGTCCCTCTGGTACACTGTTGAAGGTGTTGTATCTTCAGGCTAGGACAGCTTTTACTTGGCTGCCAGGAAATGCCTTCACTTTGTGGAGCAGCAAAGGCAGCATATCCTGGAAGATGAACGCACCCCAATCAGCCCAGAGGTAGCTTCTTGCTCCTGGTGCTCTATTGGTTCCTTCAGGGCTAAAAGGATTTCAGCCCTCATTGCTGAATCACTGGGGATAAGCAGTGGAATCTGGGCTTCTCAATTTCAGGGGTAACTGCCTTTTGGAAAGCACCAGTCTTTTGCCTTAACTTTTCCAGTCACTTCTCAGTGTTACTGAAAGGTCAGAGACCAGAAGCCAACGAAAAGCTCTGTTAGGCAGAAAATGCCCAGTGCTTTCTTCTGCCCCACATACATCAGATAGATTGGAGAGACAAATGAACTGTGTCTGCCTTTCAGCTCTGGCAAGATGATCAAATCCTTCAAGCAGACGTTTCTGTCCCTGGATCTGCAGTCCCCGCGGTGGAGCGCAGCAGAGACGATGGTAATGCCTCCAGGCCAGGGGAGCAGAGCCAGCTTTGCAGTCAGGGTGCTGCAGAGCCAAGGTGGATTTGGGAATCTGACTGTTAAAAGCATGGAAGAGCTGGGAAGTGTTACTAATTGCCAAGGGGGAGAGGAAGCTACTTGTAAGCTCTGAGGAGCTCAGCCTAAGGCAGTCGTTTCACAAGAGAGGGATCAGTTTGATGTTGGGGGTATGCCCAGAGCCCGCAGCAAAAAAGGCTGCCCAGTGTTACCTCACTGTAACAATATTTTCATGCCAATTTGGAAAGAGCAGCTCCTAATTTCTGTCATTTTTAACATTCATCTCATGGATACTGTGACTTTTGCTACCTTTCAGGCAAAGGATTATGAACTGCGTCAGTATGAGACAGCAAAGTGGGTCAGCACAGTCATTAGGGGAGAGACCCAGAAGGAGGCAATGCGCCAGGGCTTCTGGAAACTCTTCCACTACCTCCAAGGGAAGAATGACAAAGGTAACTGCTGGGTTTCAACTGCAAGAAGCATAAACGGGAGATGAAGCTGACTAATGCAAGATAGCAGATGGGTTGCAGAACACAGCGGGTTCCCTTTACTTGGTCTAACACCCCTGTGACTCCCCTCAGGCCATTATACCTGTGAGGTTGCTTTAGCTCCTGCTTTTAGGATAAGCCTGCACCACCCCATCACAGCAGCATCTAGGCACTGCCTTTGCTTGCAGCTTAAAAGACTTCCCCCTCCCCCTCTAGAAACCAAGATTGATATGACTGTGCCCGTGACGTGCCTGATAAAATCCGGCTGCGCCGACTTCAAGGTGTCTTTCTTCGTGCCCTTTGAACACCAGGACTCCCCTCCCCAGCCCACCGACTCGGATGTGTTCATCGAAGAGCGCAAGGCAGCAGCCATCTTCGTCCGGTAAGCACCACCAGCACCCCTGGCAGCTGAAGGCAGCTACTCCAAGGAGTCTGCTCTACACTGTCCAGAATACTGCTGTTCAGAGACATCATTCTCAAAAGCTCAAGTTCTGCCATTCTTGTTTTTATGCTTTGAGTGTCTTACTAGGAACAAAGAAAAGGGTAGTTTCAAAAGGCTCATTTTTCAGCACATGCATGGCACTGAATGGCTTTTGGAGAAGCACAGCCTTCAGAACCCTCAGGGTGCAGACCCTGTGCTCCAGAACACCCAAATCACTCTTCCTTCCCCTTCAGTTGTAGTCCCAACCTCCCAGAAAAACCTCAGGGCAGGTTTTATTACAAGAAAAGTACCCAAAGCTACATTTGCCCTCTCTGCATGTATTAAAGCCACAGACACCAACCTGTGCCAGCTAATGCTCTCAGGATTGTAAGCAACTTTAAAAAGAATTTTTAAAATCCTTTTGAAGTCAGATAGTCCTACACACTCCCCGACAGCTAGTGCTGCATCACTCAGGTAAGTACAAACTGCATCACAATTGCTCAAACACTGCAGGCTTTGAAATCATGAAGTTTCCTTCTATGGAAATAAAATGCAGGGACTTGAACCCTGAAAATCCTCCTTTTTCACTTCTACCAGGTCCTTTGGTGGATTTGCCTCCCCAGAGAAATATGCTGAGGAAGCTGAAGTCTTGGCCAGAATCTTAAGAAACAGAGGCCAACCCTTTCATGAAGACTTCTTCTACACCGCAGGCTACGACAGCCCCTTCAAGCTCTTCAACAGGCACAATGAAGTCTGGTATTTTAAAAAGTAATATAGTGGTTGGGTGGGGGAGTAAGAGGCTACTAATCAGGTCTGAATGAAAACAGACCACATTAATGGCTTTTGCTTGACTGCAGAAGAGATTTAATTTGCACACAGACACAAGATATGTCTAATTTTCTCTAAGATGAAATACTGTCCTGGCCAAAAACATTTCAGCTTTTTTCTACAAGATGCAATTTGAATTCCAGTAGATTTTACTAGCTGGAGTGGGAGGGAGATGTGACAAACCTATTCCTCTTCCTGAAAGGTTCTAGGGAATACTAATAATCTGAAAACATTCCTGCAGACCAGTTTGGATGTCTACTTTTACTTCTCATTAGAAGTGCTACAGCAATAGCTCAAGTAATATGGAGAACAAGTTCTTCATAGAGCTGCCTTTCCCATATTGGTATCACTCCACAGAGAACAAAGATGGGGGAAATTATTTTTTCCCTAAGAAATCCTACCATAAAGTTTTGAGAAGCAGCAATACCTGAGCAGGCCATAGTGCCTAATAAGCACTAACTTTTTACAATTAGTATTATCAAAATCTTCCACCACTTTAGAACTATTCTTCCCTCCTGGAGGCTGGATGCTCCAGACTATCACCAGTGACCAGATTAGACCCGAGCCCAGTGGAAATGGGCATGTCATCTGCACCTAAACATGCAATACCAGATTTACTGGTGGTGTGCAAGTTTAGAAGTGAATACACAAGCAGCAGTGTTGATCTCACCTACAACACACTAATTACTGCTTCAGTTATTTAGCAGTGTCCAAATCTTGGTATTGCTCAGGTCAACTGCAGCGGGCACTCTAGCAATACCTGGCACACCTAAGTGAAGACACTTGCAGAACAAGCATTTGAACTAGTTAAATCCCCACTCCAAATCAAGCATTTGAAACTTTTATGAAGTAGTTTTACTGCGAGCTGTCCAAGTCAGAAAGCAGTTCACAACAACAGGTAGAGTTCACAAATTTTTATTGGTTCCAATCAGTAGCAGGCAAACATTACCAGTGTGGTAAAGAAACCCTTGGCTTTTTTTAATGCTGTTCATGCAAGTGTAACCCATTATTCTGCAATCTTCCACCTATTAAAGACAGAAGAACCACTGTAAGGTACCAAACCAGCACAAGGTGCTTGCTGGGAACAACTCAGATCTTAGGTTTTCATCTCTGTTCAGAAAGAGAGTTCAAGCTAAAGTGATCATCATTTGGTTCCAGCAAATAAATTTCATCATTCCTACAGTTACACTCACCTTCTCAGTTCCTCACAGTAGTTTCAAAGCTGCCTCCTCACCTAAAGCAAGAAAACACAGTTAACATCTGCAGTAGCACACCAGCTAAAAGCAGCACAGCAGCTTTGTAGCCTCAGAGAAAATAGGAACGGAAATTGTTAATATCACAGGAAATCATTTGGCAGAATCAAATTTCATCAGCAGCTACAAATATTCTCAAAGTGTCACAGAATCTGTGCGCTGTGTGGTCTTACCCAGTGAGGCTGCAGACAGCACAGTCCTTTCCTGAGGAAGAGAGAGGTTGTTTCAGAATAACAGACATCACTAGGTGCAAGGTTATTTACCTATTTAATTTTACTCACCACACTAATTTTATCTACAAGGAAGCTGCATTTCAGCTTGCAACTAACAAAACTTCAACTTGCAACACCCAGATAGGATTTGTAAGGTTTTTGTATCCTAACTGCATTGGGAATACTGGATTACTAACATGGAAAGAATCAGGGAGAAGTATAAAGCTACTGGGATACTGCCTCTCTCCAACAGAAAGTCGTATTCAATCGAGTTTTCATCCCTAAAATACAAATCCCACAGAAATAATCTTGAAAACTTATCCTTAAAAGTGAGAACCAGTCTACTGGGGGAAACAGGTTTGTACGGCAACCACCTAGAACTTGATCTGAAATTTGTGTACAGCCAAGGTAACCAAGACAAGCAAAAAAATAGTGAGTAGTGACAGCCACAGCAAACGGGGTTAGTGGTTTGTTTTCTTCAATTCCAGAGTGCAGTGTTACAGTGTCAGTTCACAGACCAGCCAGCTACATCAGGCATGAGTTATGATGGGAGTTAACATTCACTGCTGTGCATTCTGCTGTTCTATGTTATCAACACTGTATTGGCCAAGTGGTCTCCACTGATTCTGCTCCTTTACTGTTTCCACTGTATGAAGATATCTAGCAATAAAAATCCAGTTTTTAGTCATCAAGGCCACGTCTTCTGTTCATACAAACAGAATTCTACATAAAGTTCCCCACTGACTACAGCTCAGGAACTGTTAGGGTATCAGCTCAGAAACAGCCCTTCCTTTTCAGGTCAAATTCACAACTACAGAGAAGTGTATTCTTGCTTCAAGAACATCATCTTTATTCCCACAGTAGCTGAGTCTCTCCCGGAATACAACGAAGGGAGGACAAATCAGATTATAGGACCAATTTTAGACACCGCTATCAAGGCATTTAGCACAAAACCAGTATTCCAGTAATTACCAAACATACTCTACACTTACCTCAGATGTAACTTAGGTCTTGTTTCTCACACCAGTTCCCCGCGTGCTTCACTCTGCAACAAGGGAAATTTTATCAACATACTCTCCTTCTTGGCAGTGCTTTGAGAGTTAGTTTAAATGTGGGTACTGTTTCAGTGCAAGAGTTCTCCTCAGCCTCTTTCAGAGAGATTCCCATTGCTTAGAACTGATCATCACAAACAGTACGTGCCTAGCGAAGCCTAATGTTTTGTTACTCTTCTCAGCAGAGGAGCTGACCTCAGCATTTCAGACCTTGCCCTCAACCACATCTTCATTCACACCACACAGAAATTCTAATCTAGACACTGAAACAAGTTACCACATGACTTTGCCTACTGAAGATTAGTGCATTTACTGGCAACTTACTTTTGCTGGTAGCAGGATGTACCACTTCGCAGCTCCACCGCCCTAGCCCTGCAACAAAGCAAAGTATGAGGACGGGGCACAGGCAAGCACATGAAGTTGAAATCCCATCAGGTGCCTGAAGTCAGATAGAGCTAATTGCAGACCTCCATGGTTGAAGTCAGGGCAGTCACATCTCATCACACAGGCAGCTCACACTGTCAGCTATCTGTTTAATGCTGCTACAGGGAAACGGGCAAACACACAGCACTATCAGAGCAGCTTCATGAACTCACAGGCACCAGCCTGGCATCCAGCAGTTCTACCCTTCAACAGCCTCCTGTTTTTAGCCAAGAGACAGCCAGTGTGAGTCCCCTGCAGCTCCCATGCAATTAAGTACTTCACTTCTGTGCCTATTTTCTATGCTAATACGTGCAAAATTAGAACAAGTACTTACATTGCAGTGAGAACACTTTGGAAGCCTGCAAAGGAAAGTTTGCTGTTAGAGTTCAGCAGAACATTTTAGCCTAGGAACAGTTCCAGTGAGATACTGTATCAGCATTTAGTCAAGTTTTATCCTCACTGGGATCAGAGACCTGATTCAACATCATGTACAGTAGATTGCAACACTCCTGTCCCCTTCCAATGCAGGGGGGGGGGGTCTGAAGCCACCTCCCAGCACTCTCCCCAACACCCTTCAGATGGCAATCCCTCAACCCCAGAGGTTGCTGGAATTGCAGGAAGCAGCAGAGTTCTGTGACAAACTGTGTGAACATGTAAGTTGGCCTGAACTAGGAACAGCATTTCAAATATTGAATTCACAGTATTGTCACATTCACCATTTAGCTTCAACAGGCATGTTCTAATAATATTAGCATCACAAAAGAACTGCTTTGTTTATTGAAGCATAGGGAACCTGAAGCCACACTTTGGGGACTGGTATCTTTGCTTCAGCTTTCCCAGAAACAAAATGCATTTGCAGAGCCTCTTATCTCCAAAAGCAAACTCCCAAGCTCAGACAGCACAGCCAGATGCAACATCCACCTAAAATATGGGTTTTTTTATTACCTTTAGTTAGGAAGGCCTTGTCTTCAACATCAACAGGTGAAATAGCTTCTCACACTGGAGGCACAGGCATCCTCTGCCCAGGGCAGCCTGCAAAACACCACCACACTTAGAGAACTTGGGGCACTAACGCCAAACCAACCAAGATTCCACTGAAATTACCAAAATAGCATTTTTCATCTTTAGCCCATTTACTGATCTTCTGAGACAAACTGTCAAACACATTCACAGAGCAGAAGAAAGCAGTGTTTCACCCTCAGCTTTCCACGCAAACTCAGCCTGAGGTACAAGGGGGCTGCATCAGACAGGAGCGAAAGACAGTAACAGCGTGATCACCACGGCTCATCTGCTGAACTATGCCGTCATCACACGCAGCCTCTTCACACACCAGGGATATACATCTGGTTTTACAGATGCAGGCAACAGAACATTTACCTTGCACAGTTTACAGCTTCATCTCCCAGTGCCTGCAACAAAGAAGGAAAAATAAATCAGATACCCTCAGCCTTCATGGCCCAGCCTACACCCCCCAGCAGGAGATCCAGACACATCAGATAGGAGCGAAAGACAGAATTGTTCAACACAGGACATTCTGCTGAACTATGCCATCATCACTGTATCTGCTGTACCATAACAGAACCAAGCAATTGCCTTGTGACAACTTGGAGGAACTGGAAGTTCTCCAAACAAAACACAGAGGTCTTGAATACTAGCAAATAGCAATTGCTTCTGGGAAAATCAATCCCGAAGCGCTTCCCTCACATTTCACACGTCCCACCCGGGTTTCAACAGCTCCATGGAACAAACACACAGACTACACATTTCTCACCAGGTGATGTTTCTTCTGCAAGCCTTCCAAGTCCATGATTCAAATCCTGGAAGAAAGAAAAGCTTATGAACAGTATATTCTGAAGTCAGAACGTCAAGAGAAATTCTAAGCTGCTGTGCCTCAGAGAGAAGTTATGGTGGTAAGAATGCTCATCATTCTCTTGGTCAAGAGTAGCAAATAAGTGTCATCATTGTGGCACCAGAGGGAAAACCTGACTCAGGGAAAGTCTGCCTAATAATATTATAACAAAACATGCTGTCTAGACAAGCAGTAAGCATTGTTTTATGCTGAATTTTCCAGTGTTTTTTTACCTTGTGAAGCAGCATCAAGTGTCCATATTCAGGGGCAGATCTGGAAGAGAGAATGGTTTGAAACACTTGTAGAACTAGAGGAAGTACCTCCAGCAGTGACACTAAGCACAGCAAAAAGCCTCAGCACAGAGTTTTCAGAAATCACTTCTGTCCACTACTCTAATATCGAAACCATCATCGGCTCTGAGTTAACTGACATCATCCCTGAGAGCTACAGGTTTTTTGAAACATGTTTCAGGCACTTTTCTCCAACCAACAAACTATTGCTGTGGACAGTGACACAGCAGTAACAAAGGAAAAAAAGGCACCCAGAGTACTACTGTAGTCTGGTTACAGGATGACCAGTGGTTCAGGAACAACAGGGCCCTCACAGCCACTTCCCAGTATAAAGGAACCAGTGATTTTTCCCAGTCTAAGAACAAGGACAGCCTGAACAGGCACCACAGGTAATGGTAACAAACACTAGTCCTCTAATTTCCCAAGATACAGGAGTACTCCAGGCTTATTGTTCTAAATGTACCTACACATTATTTCTCAGTTTAAACCCTGTATTTCAGGAGCAACACTCACCCATTTCGAAGCCATAAGAGGCAAGAGCATAGCAGAGGCATCTTAAACTGAAAACAAGAAAGTACCCATTAGTTTTTCTTCTTCCAAGAATGAAAATGTTACATTCACACAATCTTTCAAAAAGTAAGATTCAAATCAATCCTCTGCACCTTGGAGTAAAGGTCTCCCCAGTGCAATCTATACTCGAGCTCTTTGAAGAGACAAGACCACAAAAATAACTGCTAGCCCATATTTTTAAGCAGGACAGAACCACCAAATGGATTTGGTTGTGACAGCTTCAGTTCTGGTGTACAAGCACCAGGTCAGTGCTGCAGCCATTAGCTTAGTTTGGCTGCTCAGGAAGGACCACATAGTGTTTCAACCATGCCCCTACTCATTATTCCATGCCCTGCTCAGATATGTTGGCATTCATCACACTCTCAGATGTCCCTACCAACATAGTTTTCATCACGTGCAGGCACATGGAAGTCCAAGTGAGTATCAGACTACTTTGTTAACATGAGGCCTTTAGTCGTAATGATTAACCAGAGCACATGACACAGGAGAGGCTGTCTCCTTATTTACCAATAAGCTATTCCACAGGGGACAACCTCCACCCTTCCCCAGAATGGGGTCTCTCGCCAGGCTAGCATCTGCTTCCAAGCATCAATTTACACAGCAGGTAACAGCATCACAGCACGGTGGGGGTTCTAAGGGGTCTCTGGAGATCATCTGGTCCAACCCCCTGCTCCAGCAAGGTCAGCCAGAGCAGGGGGCCCAGGAGGGTTTGGAATCTCTCCGGAAAATCGTTCACCTTAATCCTACGACGCTACCACATTTTGCACAACGCTTTCTGTATTTCACTCAAAAGCGCGGCCTTCCAGCTTACCGCCACGTTACAAGAACAGCATTTCTTCCCGTCGTCAAAGAGCTTCCAGACAAGATCCCGCAACGCAAACACCACCCCACTTCTCACCGGGCACCCCCCGAACCGCATGGCTCACCCCCATCCCTCCCCACAGCGCCGCGGGCCTCCAGACTGGGCCTTCACGGGCACGCCGGCTCCTTGAGGCCTGGGCTGGCCTCCCCTTCCCGCAACCCCTGAGGGAGCTCCACGTGACTCCCCCCCCCTTTCCCACTCTCCCCCCCTCGGTGAGGTTTGCGCTCTATCTCCCCCCCTCCCGGTACCGCCACGAGGCGCAATCCCCTCGGGAGGCCGCAGGGGCCTAGGCCGCAGCGCGGGCCTCAGCGACACAATCCTTCTCCATCCACCCCCGCCAGCGGCCATCGGGGCCCCAGCGCCACCGGCAGCACCTCCACAGCGTGTCGGGGAGCGGCGCGGGCCCACACCAGACGGGAAAGAGGCCGACACCCCCCCACTCACCAGCACGGCCGCGCCGAGCGCCGCCTCCCTCACAG